>JAJIBD010014784.1:0-32505 GCA_021461705.1 Cryptotis parvus | reverse complement strand
TTGTTGGTGAAACTCTGGTGGGCGTCTACATACCATGACAACAGCTGTATAAAGCAGAGGTGGGGGGACACCTTCCAGTGAATTTCAGATCATTTATTTTGCCATGTGACAGTTCTTGGATGTTTCATATCCGACATCCCACCCTGTGGGTGTTTTGTGCCCACTCTGGAGTGGAGGTGCCCTCTGTTCCCTGCAAGGATGAGGTTCCAACCCATGTTCTGGGAGTCAGTAGACCCGGGGCAGAGAGCAGGGAGACAGCTATTGCCTGCTTGGGTGGGATTTGAACATGGGGGCAGATGCTCTGCTCTTGAGAGATTGTCCTTCAAGGAACTGGTGCCTGTGTCCAGTACTGGCCTCTTTCTCTCTCCTGGCCCATGTCATGCCCTATGTCAGAGCAGCTGCTCTCCCAGTCTTGTTTGATCTCTATTTTGATCTCTTTCCTTCTTTTTATCTAACGGGCTCACATCCCCATATCTGAAAAATAATTTTAAGAGTATCTCTGCATTAAGGGAATAAAAATACCTCCGTTGGGCTTGAGCTATTTTCCTGAGAACCTGTCAGTCACAGTGACGGACAGAAAGTGTATTTCTCCCAAATAAGTTTCTGTCTCCCTCTCACCTTGTCCTTTTCATTTTCTGCTACCCTGTGATGACTGGCGTGACTTCAATTTCTCGAAAGCAATGATTTGGAGCTGTTGGCAGTGTTCCTGTCCCCCCTTTTCCATTCCAACAAAAACACTACATTTGCTTTTTTTTTTTTTTAGTTGTCAAGTTGCCTGGTCTATTAAGTAAAAATACAGGCATTGTGTATTCCCTGGGGTGTTTGAATGAGGCATGGCTCATGTTTAGGTTGTGTTAGTCTGCTGGTGACTGACCAGGTCATTCAGTGCAAGGTAAGACTGCGAGTATCCACATCTTTTTTTCCGAGGACCTGCTTAGGCATTAGGGTCTCTACACTCACTGAAAACTATCTATTGAGGTTCTTTCTGTTTTGTTAACTATAGAACTAGCAGGAACAGTCAGGAACAGTTTCTGCCCTCTTCATATTAACAGTCGTCATATTATTGTGCTTTTTGTTATTTGTTTCTATAAAAAAGATCCCAAACCATAGCAGTGTGAGACAATAAACACCGACTATTTCCCTCGACTTCTGGAGATCCAGGAAGCTGGAATGGAGTACATATCCCTTGGTTCTGGCTCTGAGTCTCACCTGTGGTTGCCAGATGGCCCCTCTCTGAGATGGGGTGAGGACTGAGAGAAAGCCCTTCTAAGGCCACCCCCATGCTGTGAGTAGGAGCCTCCCCGCTCCTGACCAAAGGAGCCTCTCCCTCCCTTGCTTCTGAAACATCCCCCAGAGCCACAGGTATTAGAAAGGGGCCACGATGGAAGGTGTTTTCTTTGGAGCTGATTAGGTAAGAATATCTGACAATTACCTAGAGCACAGATAAGCTTTCTGTCTTCTACCTGGTGCTATATAAAAAAATGTTCCAAGTGGAGAGATAACTCAATGTGGGAGACCTGGATTTGGTTCCCAAACTCTATGTCCCCTGAGAACTGCTGGCAGCAATCCCCAAGCACCATTGCTTGTGGCCCCCAAGGCAAAGTAATAACGATAACCCTAAAAATAGTAATGTGCTTCGACTTTTGCGCCAAGATCCTACCATAGAGAGGGATGTGATTTTATCAGTGAAGTTGAGATTGTGGACAATCCCTTTGTCTGGTATTTGTTTCTTCTCCCCTTGGATAACGGAGGCACACATCAGCATTCAATGCATTTATTTTAGTTATTTTTGTACTAGAAGTGTTCTGCTTCAGAATTCTGAGTATATTTATGCCTACGGAAAGAAACATAAATTGGCAAACTTGATGCTCTGAATTTAGTCCCTGAGCCCAACTAAGGTGCCCAGATCAGACTTGCACCTTCTTTTGCTCTGTTTTTCTAATCAGTTCTTCAACTGGGGAGAGGGGAGTGATGGCAAGTCCTGGCAATGTACAGCCTGGTCAGACGAGCTACCGTTAGGGCCCTGAGGGAGGGTGAATTCATGTTCTGCCTCCCCAGTCAAGACACATCTGGACAGGGTGTGGGCTGCCACTTTCTGCTTGCACCCCATCACCTGGGGACACAGAGATAGGTCATTGGGTAAGGTGTTTTCTTTGTATAGTAGAGACCTGGGGTTGATCCCAGAGTCACATATGATCCCCTAATTACCATCAGGAGTGAGTGAATCCTGAAAACAGAATGAAGAATAGGCCCTGAACATTGCCAGATAAGCCCACCAAGCCCCCATCCCCAGAGGGAGAAGCCTCTCAAATAAACAACAACAGCAACAAAATCCAAAAACCCTCTATCTGTCCCAACTCCTTCTATCTGCCTTTGTGAGTCAGATGGAGAAATATCGACTTTCCCAGGTGTGTGGCAAGTCTTGAGACTTGTTAGCATATGTAGCCCCTGATTCTTGCCATGTGGCTCCACCTAGATTGTGCCACCAGCTTGCAAGCTCAGCTCTCAGAAGTTTACAGCTGTTGACAGCACTTTTTCGGAGATGAAAAATGTAATGAAGGTTTATTAAAATGTGTAATCTGCATGTATATAGAAAATTCGGAGTAACTATACATACATATTTTCAGTAAAGATATTTATTACTTAATGTTGATGGGCTTTGTTTATAAATTACTGAAAACTTCTCATTTCTATAATTAAAATGTCATGTTAATGTATGTGTGTGGGCAGTGTTTTCTGTGACTAAACTTGGCACACGTGAATTGACTGGTAAAAGTCCAGATGAATAGATGGGGATTTTTTGATATTTGAAAGAGATCATCTGACAGCAGCCAGCCCATCTCCGAAAGTGATGGTTTTGTGAGAGTCAAAGTTTTAGGGATAAAGGCTGGCTTTCCCTTCCAAGTGAGCTGGGGAAAAATGTCATTACTGATTTGGTTTGTTAGAGCTAAACTCTCCAAGCTTTAAAACCTGGGTCTCTGTAAACACTCAGCCAGGCTCAGAGCAGGAAATGCTTTGTTCTTCTTGTAACAACCCAGATTCCAGATTTGACTTGAAGGTAGACTCAAGGGAAGCCCAGGTTGTGGGGTCCCAGAAGAATTAACTCAAACAGGAGACAAATCCTGGAATCTTCCCCGCTACCACCCCCACTTCACACATCACACACATACATACATGCGTGCATGTGTGCACGCACACACACACACAATCTATATCATAGGATCATAGAAACCCAAGGAATTCACTGGACTCAATGTTCTGTGATGCTATCCAGTACACAAAGGAAGACACCAAAGCGTTGACCAAGCCAGAAGTGAGTTTCAATGAACCAAATGCCAACTAGCAAATAGTCCAGACCTGCAAGGCCACGGAAACAGGCAGAAGTCAGGGAAGCCAGGAGCCCAGCTCCCGGTCTTCTAGGAGATGGAGGCTCAGAGCTGGTCCCAGTTTGATTTAATTTATCTCTTTCTGTAACTAAACCGTCACTGGCACTGTGGACTTTGTTTCACTGGTGAGTTGGAGCTGGCAATCGTATGAATCTTCTCTGGGTGAACTAACTCTTCTAGATCTGAAACTGCATCTCCTGCACAGATGACAAGGCACAAGCAAGGAGCGAAGCTAGCTGCCTTGGAGGTGCCATGCTTGTTTCTCTTGCTATTGTTCCTGGGTCCTTTGGGCTTTGTGTGAGCCGGAGCGTGAACTCAGCCCTTTGTGTGTCTGAGCAGGTGGTGGGTGTGGAGGTTACAAAGGCTAAAAAGAGGTCAAGCATCTGGAATGACTGCATTCAATAGTGGGATGCAAATATATACCAGTTTCTAGTAATTGTGAGAAATGGGAACACCAGTCTAGAACTGAGCATTGAATGCACACAAAGGGATTTGCATGATAATCTCTAAATGTCTGAAGGGCAGGCCACAATGTGTAAGAGAAGGGAGGGAGGGAGAGAAACAGAGAGAGAGCAGAGAGAGACAGAGACAGAAAGACAGAAAGAGAGAAGAGGAAAAGTGCCTGCTTTAGAGGCAGGCTGGGGGAGGGAGGAGGGAATTTGGGGACATTGGTGGTGGGAATAGGGCACTAGTGGAGGGGATGGGTGCTGGAACAATGTATGACTGAAACCCAATCATGAACATCTTTGTAAATGTATATCTCATGGTGGTATAATAAAAAATTAAAAAAAGAAAAGAATCTAGGAAGCAAGAAGGAATAGCAGGAGTGAGAATGGAACCTAAACCACACTTTCCAAGGCTGGTTCCTTCTTGTTACTTCTGATTGTGGCACAGCACAATGGCAGGCTATGATGGCCTGGTAGCTGGCTCATGTCATCACATGCTGGAAGGTCAGAGACATCAGCTTGCTCTGCAGAGGGAGAAAAGAGTTCTAGAGTCAGTTCCTCCTTGGCCCCTGTTTTCCCTCAGCATGGTGGCTCAGGTCTGCAAAGTCGAAGTTTTCTGGAAATAAGGCGAAGTCCACAGGAAGCCACCTGACCCTCCCAGAGAGTGTCATTTTCATCCCCTGTGTGTGAATTACACAAGAAATTCTTTCCACATGCTGTTGGAAACCATGGTAGTGTTCTGGGGACTGTCACGCTGGACAAGGACAGGAAACACTCAGGGCAGATGGAAGCAGCCACAGCTATCCTGGAAGGTGAAGAGCAGACACAGCTATGGGGCCACTGGGTGCCTTAACCTCGGGGCGAGGGTGACCTCAGCATTAGAGGGTGAGGATCTCACCGGAAGCAAATAAATGTGGAACTGCAGAGGCTGAGGAGGTAGGAGGGCTCAGGGACGCAGAGCAATGCGGAAGGGTTGGAGGAAGTCAGTCAGCTCAACACTATTCTAAATTATATACCCAAATAATACAAATCCATAAAAAGCACTGCTAAAAGAGGCTTGAGACCAACATTTAAAATTCAACCAAAAATAAGCAGAGTGAAGAATGGGGCCTGGGTTTGTGGCACCTCACGTCAGACCCTGCCTGCTGACTGGCCCTTGTGGGAATATCTCCTAGTTCGGCACAGGCCAGAAGCCGTGATGTGTTCTGTGAGAGTTCTCAGGCGATTGTGAAGAAGAGGAAGCCCAGACACAGTGTCGTGCTGTAGAGAACCATGGTAGGTTCTGAGTCAGCCTCTCTAGGTGACCACCGAGCACTCTGGGGAAGGAACTCAGGGAGCCCAGCTGGAGACTGTCAGGGTGAGAGAATCCTCTTGACGGGGCAGCTCTGCACCCCTGCAGGCGGGCTTCCAGGTTTGCATTGTCCCTTGAAACAAAACCTCTGGGACCACACTACCTGTGCTCCAAGGAGACCCGGCCTTTTTAGGGAATACGGCAGATGGCTTATTGAGGTTCCGGTATTCTTATCAGCAGATGGTTTATTGAGGTTTTGTTTCCTTATCAGCAGAAAAGAGAATAACAGTGCATCTACCTCACAGAGGCACCTCGTAATGCCAGTGCTTCATGAAAGTCTGATCATTATAGCACCCAACACAGAGGGGCACAAGAGCACCCATCAGCTTGGACAAGAAGCCCAGGTTTATCCCTGGTATACCTCATGGTCCCCAAGTAGTGCAGGGAGGGACCCTGAGCACAGAGCCAGGAGTAGCCGCTGGAGCACCACAGAGTATAACTCAAAAAACCAAAAGGAAATAAAAGATAGAATAGAATCACTATCACTATCACTATCTTCCTGTTTATCATCTATTTGCTAGAGTGGGCACCAGTAATATCTCCATATGTCCTGTCTCATGCTAGTAGAAGCCAAAGGCATCCACTTGCTCCAGGAACATAAAGAGCCTCAAACCATTATATTAGGTCATGGGAATGACCTAATATAAATGCTACTGGTATTTGGCATATCAAATATGACACGAGCAGCTTGTCAGGCTTGCCGTGCGGGTGGCACACTCTTGTAGTCACTTCTAAATAAAGCACTTATTGATGAACTGCGTGGCAGCTAGCAGCCGTGTGGGCCGGGCTGTGATAGTCTGGTCTGTTGGGTGGAGTTGTGACGAGAGGGATGTCTGGATGTGGAAAACAGCGGCCCCCCATGGAATAGGGGGGTCATCTGGCTTGTTGTGAGGCTCTGCTGGGGTGGCAGGCCAGGGCTAGAACCCGCCATGCCTCCCAGGCGCCTCATGGGCGGCTGGGCACAGGGAGAGCAAGTAGCAGCTCTGCCCCATGTCTGAGAGTCTCTGGTTCAGCGTACCTGGGCTGGATTGAAAAAAAAACTGCTGCAGGGTGGGTGTCGATGATTCGGACTGTGATAGACTTGGTCTGCTGGGTGGAGTTGTGACGAGAGGGAAGTCTGGATGTGGAAAACAGAGGCCCTCATGGAGTAGGGGGGGGTCGTCTAGCTTGTTGTGAGGCTCTGCTGGGGTGGCAGTCCAGGGCTAAACGCGATGGCAGCTCGTCTCAGGTCAGACAGCCGGAAATGCTGCCCCCCTCCGCCAAGGCTCCTCCAACATAGAATAGAAAAAAAAAGTAAAAAGAATAAAAAGGAAGGAAGGAAAGATGGAGGGAGGGAAGGAAATGAAGGCAAGAAAATGAAAGAAGGAAAGGGGAAGAAAGGAGAGAAAAAGAATGAGAGAGAGAGGAGACAGTGAAGCTGTGCACATTGGTGGACTAAAGGTTTTCCCTCCTCAGAGACCACTGGAAAAGCTCTGATGGTCATTGCACACCTGCGTAGGGACACTCATTCCACAGAACACTGAGAAATGTTTCTATCCTACAGGGAGCCCATCACCGCTGACAGACATCAGGTCGAACTAAAGGCTGTGTGGTGGTACAATGTGGAGATGAGAGACTGTTTCCTGGGACTCAGAAATCCACCCTGGGCAAAAGCTACTCCAGAAAATGTGCAGACACTCCTGTAATGTGTTTGAGGCATTTCAGTTCAGAGCCACTAGAACAGGTAAAAGCATTGCTCTGTATCACAGTTCCAGCATGGCCAATGTGACTTCTCTCTGGAGCCTGCATTCAGGCTGACACACACTTGATGTTGAGAACAAGCAGATTTCAAGTGGATTCAGTTCATTAGAATTCAAGCTCCCTGCAATAGTCTTGCCATAAACAAGGGTTTCTCCACTGTACCAGCAATGAGCACCCAGCAACCCAGCTAAAATGACTAATACGGAAATTTAGTCAACAGAGGGGAATTTAAAATGTGAATTATCTTCTTGTGCTCAGTAATGTCAAAACACAAGTATGGGCACCAGAGAGATAGAACGGTAGGCAGGGCACGTGCCTTTCATGTGGCAGACTCAGGTTTGATCCCCAGTACTCCCAAGTGCCACAAGGAGAGACCTCTGAGCAGAGTCAGGAGTAAGTCTTAAGCCCTGCCAGGGATGGCCTTAGGAGCCAAAGACAAAGCAAAACCCAGTCAACCAAACAAATAAGCAAAACCTTATTTACTGTAAAGGTACCTCTAAGGGCATAAACATCTGAATGTATTTATGTCTAATGTGGATGCCTTTCACTGAGAGGTCCCCAGATTTACTTGTCTTTACATCCTCTTTCTTGAGAAATCAAAGAACGAGTGCCCTTCAGAACTCTGCCTTCTATAAGTGGGGAAAAAACCCCAGGAAGCGCCTCTGCCATTGTGCCCTGGGTCATCCCGGATCCCTGGGTAAGGTGGTGCCGCCTCCTTTGGGAAATACTGATAGAACTTTGGAGGTTCTGGACCTCTTAGAAAAACGAGCATGTAGCTAATTCTACTCTCATTACTCAGTAACCTATGGAGAAACATTTTTTATTCGCTCTCTTATCCCCTAAAGGCCCAATTTATAAAGCATTTCAAGTTCGCACATTTAACCAAGAACATGTGACAAATGGAGCTCCTTGCATATTCACCCATACACAATGGTCTGCCACTATATTTGTGTTGGGCTTTCCCACGTGCCCCTCTCTACTTCCCATAAACTGATGAGCTCGGTTTGGCATTAATACAGATCACTTCTGTTTAATACACATTTCCCCCACAGTGGAGGTGCAGAGACCTCTTAACTTGGTTAATGAAGTAGCTACATCCCAGAGGCACGCTGAGTTATAATAGACTCAGCAAGAAGAAACTGATGAATAATTCAAGGTTGTGGGGTCTCAAGGGGTGGGATTATTCCCGTCATGCTACCCAGTACTAAAATGGAGCTTATTTTAGCTGAGATCTGGCCAGACTAACGCCCCTGGCTCCTATGCGGCCGCCGGGTTTGCTTGATGCTTTCACCATGCTTCCCATTTTGACAAATCACACAATGAGATTTGGTTGGGGGATACCATTGGTTGCTACCCGGGATTTAAAAATTAGAGATCTAATCTGGTGCTTGTACTCAAAGAGCAAAGCTTTTCTGATACCCAAACTTAGTGCTTGGCAGGGTGCCACCTCTACTGGGGGAGGGGTGATCTGGATACTTTACTCATGTGTACATTGGGGGATTAGGGTCTTTGCCACCTGCAAAGTTGATTCCCACTTGGGAGAGTGCGTCTTCCTCGGGGACCTGCTCTGACTAACCAGAAACATAAACTTTTCCAACTATTTGAAGTTGGATGCTTTCGGGGAGTTTCCAAGGCCCCAGGGACAGAGGAAGAGCTTTGAAAGGGGGTGAAACTGATTTCTTTGGGAGTGAAGATCAGTTTTGATTTTGTTTGCTTTTTATTTGCAAGTATAATTTCCCTAATTCTAGCTCATGATATTATAACACAACACTGTAGGTGTATGAAAAATAGAATGGCATCTCAAGACTTTTTCGCAGGATTGTTGGCACTAAACTCCTGAAATGTCCTCGTGTTCCAAACAGTTCTTGGAGGCTCCATGGGATGTGTTAAGTAGGATTATGAAGGCGTTTGTTGACTCAGCTCCCACATGCTGACCTGAGCAGTAACTTGACAGATTTCACACCTCCTAATCAGACCTCTGTTATTGAGGTGAAGGCTCATGTCTTCAGATCTCAAAAATCTTTATTCTTGGGTTGTGTATTAGCCACAGTAGCGACTGTAGCCGCAGTAACAATTAAAACTCCAAATCTACATCATGTGACCCAACACACGTTTACCTTCTGCACAGCCATCTGCTGCGTGCTGGACCTTTCCTTGGCAGCTTTCCTCCAAGTGATGGGATGAGGGAAGAGCTTTGAGGAGTTGCTGCCTAAGCAGTTTGCGGAATGACAACCTGCTTACAGAGTCTGGTCCTTCAGATAAGGGTTGAGCTGGGGCTTCCAGCCTTACTTTCTCTCTCTGCTCTGTCCCTGACACTGCTAAATTTCCAAAGGATTTCTGAAAGACGTGGAAATAATTTAGAAGTCTGTCCTTCCTTCCTTCCTTCCTTCCTTCCTTCCTTCCTTCCTTCCTTCCTTCCTTCCTTCCTTCCTTCCTTCCTTCCTTCCTTCCTTCCTTCCTTCCTTCCTTCCTTCCTTCCTTCCTTCCTTCCTTCCTTCCTTCCTTCCTTCCTTCCTTCCTTCCTTCCCTTCCTTCCTTCCTTCCTTCCTTCCTTTCTTCTTCCTTCCTTCCTTCCTCTCTCTCCTTCCTTCCTTCCCTTCTTTCCTTCCTCTCCCTCCCTTCCTTCCTCCCTTCCTTCCTTCCCTTCCTTCCTTCCTTCCTTCCTTCCTTCCTTCCTTTCCTTCCTTCCTTCCTTCCTTCCTTCCTTCCTTCCTTCCCTTCCTCCCTCCCTCCCTCCCTCCCTCCCTCCCTCCCTCCCTCCCTCCCTCCCCTCCCTTCCTCCCTTCTTCACCTCCTCCCCTCCCTTCCTCCCTCCCTCCCTTCCTTCCTTCCTTCCTTCCTTCCTTCCTTCCTTCCTTCCTTCCTTCCTTCCTTCCTTTCCTTCCTTCCTTCCTTCCTTCCTTCCTTCCTTCCTTCCTTCCCTCCCTTCCTCCCTCCCTTCCTTCCCCTCCCTCCCTCCTTCCTCTCCTTCCTTCCTTCCTCCCTCTTCCCCTCCCTCCCTTCCTCCCTTCCTCCCTCTCTCCCCTCCTCCCTCCCTCTCCTCCCTTCCTCCCTCTCCCTCTCTCCCTCCCTCCCCTCCCTCCCTTCCTTCCTTTCCTCCTTCCTCCCTCCCTTCCTTCCTCCCTCCCTCCCTCCCCTCCCTCCTTCCCTCCCTCCCTCCCTCCCTCCCTTCCTTCCTTCCTTCCTTCCTTCCTTCCTTCCTTCCTTCCTTCCTTCCTTCCTTCCTTCCTTCCTCCTTTCGATTTTGCATTACACCTGGCAGTGCTCAGGGACAATTCCTGGCTTTGTGCTCAGGAGTGACCCCTGGTTTTCTCGGGGATATGACCAGATGCAGTGATGAGAATTGAGTTGGGGTCAGTTGTATGCAAGACAAGTGTCTTACTTCTTAACACTCTTCTAAACGAAGCTCTCCCTTCTCTCCTTCCCTGGGAAGGTGCACTGCCCTTTGGGAATCCGTGTAACTGCTTATTAGATTGGGGTTATGAAGACTGTCATTCTCTGCCAGCGTCCTGCTGTCTGTGGTACACACACTGTTCTTCCTGGTTCCTGAGCATCTCAGGGGTTTGGTGTCAGTGTGAAGAAATGGCAGAGACACGCAGAGCGCCAGCCCGGATTGCTGCTGCATCGAGGCCTTTGAAACTGGAGTAACATTTGCTTAAAATGATCAGGATTTGACCTTCCTCTTTCCTCCATTCCCTTCCTTCTTTCCCACCAACTTCCCATAACTTTCCAAGTATACCATCCGCTTGTTTGCATTGCATGATGCCTCACAGTGCCATGTCCAGCGTCACTGGTGTTTTCTTACGGTGGTTGCCGAGGGCAAGAGATGCGAGTTTACATACAGCAAGTGCAGAAGCGAGACCAAAGGCAGAAATGAGCAGCCTGGGAGCAATGTGGCTGTTACAGGGCGAGCGGTGCGGCTCCCTGACCCTTGTGTGCTCATTCTGCTCAACAGTGGCACTCACTGGTCTCAGGGAATTGTCCTTGTGGGAGTTTGGAGCTATGTGACTGGTGCTGGGATGTGGACAGACATGATGACCCCTTAGAACCTCTCTAAGGAGAGTTCACCGGCTCTCCTAGCCCCTCAGTGCCGCGCACCAGCTCTCCCTCAGCCCCCTCAGTGCCGCTCACCGGCTCTCCTCAGCCCTCAGTGCCTCCGGCTCTCCTCAGCCCCTCAGTGCCGCCACCGGCTCTCCTCAGCCCCTCAGTGCCATTCACCAGCTCTCCTCAGCCCCTCAGTGCCGTGCACCGGCTCTCCCTCAGCCTCTCAGTGTTGTTCACCAGTTCTCGTGCAACGATGCCCAGGGGAGCATCATGGTATGAACAGTCCTTAGTTGCTGGTGTTGGGAATTGAGCTGGTGTCAAGATGCAGATGACAGCCTGTCGGGACACGGGGGTGCCCCCTGCACCTGGGCTCTCACTTTGAGGAAGGGATGACCCTGGGCCATTGATGGGAGGCCGAGTTTCTAGTTAAAGGCACTTGGCTCCCCTCTAAGAGGCAAGAACAAGGTGCCCTAGGAGCCCTGCAAGCACCCCAGATAGAGCCCAGGATAGAGCAGTGGAAGGTGAGAGAAGGGCTGTGTGTGGACCACTGCCCCTCCTCAGCGCTGTGCAACCCCTGGAAAGGTTCCTCCAGTGCGGGAAGAGAATGGGGGTTACAGGGGCTTTCGGAGTTCAACACAGGAGCCCCAGTTTGGTGGCCCCTCTGTTGAGGGTGATGGGGACTCTGTGGACCCATGGCTGGAAAGGGAAGGGACTCGGGCAGCTGGGCCAGGCAGTCATTCCACCCACTCTCTTTTGTGTTTTCTGAGGAAGCTTGTAAGGAGCTCTAGATCTGTTCATGGTTTTTGGATATTTTTAAGTGAATTGCAATAATCATAAATGTCTGTCACGAATAGTCTTTGGACATTCTTATAACACACACTAGAAGATCCGGGGAGTGCATAAAGTCTAAGGGCAGTAATGAAAGGGATGTGAGGGACTAGATTCCTAACTAGATATTCAGGAAACGTGTCCCCCCCACCCCCCCAGTGTGCCATGCCGTGAGGATATTTTTGGGACTTTTTTTTTCTCCCTGGCTTCCTCAGTATTTAAGTTTCTGTTTTGAGGCTGTTCTTTTTCCTTTTATACTGTTCTTTCTTTCTCTCTCTTTTTTTAAAGTAGAACAGGTTTGTCTACACCTCCAGAGCTTTGCCCCATGGTTGGTTGATGGTCTGACATAGAAAAAGACTGTCGCCCTGGGATGAACCCAGAGCCATGGCAGAGCCTGGCAAGCTACCCGTGGTGTATTCAATATGCCCCAAACAGTAACAATAATGATCTCATTCCCAATGAATGGAGATGTTACTGGCACCCACTCGAGCAAATTGATGAACAATGGGAAGACAAGTGACAAGTGACTGTTCTTTCTTGTTCTCTCTCTCCCTCTCTCTCTCTCTCTCCCCCTCTCTCCTCTTGCCTCTCTCTCTTTTACTCTTAGTTCTTATTAAGATTGACCATCCCAAAGGAAACTGATTATATTAGCTGCTGTGAAAATCAGAACTTAACGTACTTTTCTGGAGTGAAGAAAACAACCAGAACAAAATGTCATTTTAGAGGCAAAATCAGAGCGACAATATTAACACTGAGTAATGCTGGGTCCTTTATTAGCTTGGTAAAGTATTACCCATAGACATGGGATATTAGACTGAGATATTGCAATTATTTTGGTTTGTTTTGGGGCCACACCCAGCAGTGCTGAGAACTTCCTCCTGGCTCTACATTCAGGGATCACTCCAGGTGGATGCTGGGAACTTTATGAGGTGCTGGGGATAGAATCCAGGTTAGCCCTATGCAAGGCAAGTGCCTTACCTGCTGTACCCTTCTCCAGCCTTGGAATACTAAAATGAAGACACTTTTTGGTTTTATGATCCTAATCAGCACCTGTCTTGCACTCTTTTAAATAGATGGGACCTATCAGCGGCCTGGTGGTGATCACATGTTATGCTCTAGCTCAGCCATTAGAAAATCGCGAGATCTGCCTTGGGAAATATGGAAGACTTTGAAGCTGTGATTGGGCTCAGTGGAAGGGGCAGAAGGAGGAAGACAAATGCGGAATCTCATGCCTCGGTAGAATATAGGACAAAGTGACACCAGGGTGATACATCTAACATGTGTAAGGTCTAAGGTGTGGTCCTTGGTTCCACGTGTCCCCATCCCAGGCACTTCTGGCTCCCAAGCAACACCAGGGCTGACCATCAAACTGCCAGATAGACCAGCCAGGAGTGGTGCCTGTGTGAAGAAAAACAATAAAAAATAGAAATCTTTGATTCTTAGAGTAAAATAGTAGTTACCAGAGTGGAGGGAATTGAAACACTTGAAGTGTTTCAACAGTCTTGTTATTGATTGGTGCCAGTCACCAGGTGAGAACAGAATGGTACGTTGTAGTCAGCATCCAGGATATTCACTTGTCACTTCACTTGTCTTACTGTTCATCACTGATTTGCTCGAGTGGGCACCAGTAACATCTCCATATGTCCTGTCACATGCTAGTAGAGCCCAAGAGCATCTGCTAGCTCCAGGCACATAAAGAGCCTCAAACCATTCCTTCAGATCATGAGAATGAGGTCTATAATTGTTACTGGTATTTGGCATATCAAATATGACATGGGTAGCTTGCCAGGCTCTGCCGTGTGGGTGGGATAATCTTGTAGTCGCCTCTGATCTCCAGCATTTATTGATGAATTGTGTGGCCGCAAGCCGGGCTGTGATCAACTCTTCTGCTGGGTGGAGTTCTGATGAGAGAGGAGTCCGGATGTGGAAAATGGTGGCCCTCATGGAGTGAGGGGTCCTCTGGTTTCTTGCAAGGCTCTGCTAGAGTGGCGGGCCAGGACTAGAACCCGTCATCCCTCCGGGGTGCCTCGTGATTAGCTGGGTACAGGGAGAGCTGGTAGCAGCTTTGCCCCATGTTATCCAGGACATTAGTTTTTTTTAAAAACTATATTTGTATTTTTTTTTTTGCCACACGCAAGTGGTGCTCAGGGCTTATTTCTGACTCTGCACTTAGAGTTTCTTGACAATGCTCAGGAGATGATATGGGGTGCCAGGGATCAAACTCAGGTAGGCCACATGCTAGGCCAGTGCCCTTCTCTCAGTGCTGTCTCTTGCTCCTGGTGTTGTCAACTTAACATTTCCTCAGGAAAAAATAGGTATATCATGGTAAAAGAGAATCTAATTTCCTGTGATTTTGAGAAATATTCAAAAGACATTCTAAAGGTAATTATTCTTCATTACATCAAAAAATATGTAATAAAGAATATTCCATTCTGTTTGAGAGTCTCCACTTTATGCTTGCAAAGAGTAAGACATGTATATTTTAAACTTTCTATCAAACAGGTTACTTTTAAAATTAGCACTTGAAGACAATCAACTATTTCAAAAGTTGACTCATTTTCTCAATAAATGGGTTTATACAGTGCAAAAAATGCACATGCTAGGAGAATGAGGAATTTTCCATTTTCAGGAAAGTGAAGGGTTTTGGGTACATTACTTCCATAGAGACAGACTATTCATCTTCCTTAATTAAAAAGAAGTCCAACTCTGAGGTCTATTCATTATAGAAAAATCAATTCATAATTATAAGTGAAATTTGTGTTTCATTAAACAAGTTTTCCAAAGAATTGACTAGTGTTCTAATGGCCTTGTTTACTTAAACAATTAAATTAGCATTTAATGAGAAAGAAAAGTTGTACTCAATTAAAGACCAAAGTCATATACACACTACATTTCCCAGCAATTAATTGATAACTTGCTTACCACGGGCTATCTAACAATTAACCAGGGAAACATTCCTGGGAAACTGAAAGCATTAATGCAAATTAGTTCTGGATTTGTTCTTTCAAATCCGTTTACGGTATTATCTAATCTGGTACGAGCAGGGAGCGCCCCTGCTCCTACCAAGGCTGCCATTCAAAAGGACCTCTAAAGTTTCTTCTATTAAGAACAAGAATTGTTTGGGAAAAATAAGTTGCTTAAATGAGGGCTTTATCAGGACAGTCTTCAACCTTCACAGATGTGGAAGGTACAAAGGAGAATCCGGAATTTTCTAGATGATGCCACACTTGTCCTGTACCAGCAGACTCTGCTGTCTCAGTCTCTGTACTTTTAGCCCCTTAGTGGCAGCTTTTGGATTTCAGGAAAAGATCTTCTCATAGGACTTTGGGGCTATGCAGTGGGCACACCCAAACCTCCAACTAAGCCTACAGCGCCTCCCTCTCCGCCCATCACCCTAACTCTTCGTGAGCTATTCTTTCTATGTAAGATTTTGTCCATAGGTACTCCCAACTGAGCTGCTGGTTTTTTATTTTCTTTTCAAGTTTATTTAAACACCGTGGTTCACAAAGTTGTGCTTAATACAGTTGTTTCAGGCATTCAGTGTTCCAACACCAATTCCACCTCCAGTGTGACCTTCCCTCACCATTGTCTCCAGTTTCCCACCTCCCGCCCCTAACATACATAAGGCTGGCCTCTGGCAGTCACAAAATAATTTATTTTATATAACTTATTTCTATACATGGGGCAGAGCTGCTATTGCTCTCCCTGTGCCCATCTGATCACGAGGCGCCCCGGGGAGGGTAGGCGGGTTCTAGACCTGGCCTGCCACTCCAGCAGAGCCTCACAAGAATCTAGACGACCCCCACACCATGAGGGCTGTCATTTTCCACATCTGGACTCCCCTCTCTTCAGAGCTCCACCCAGCAGAAGAGCTGATCATAAGCCTGATTCATCAATAAGTGCTCAAGATTAGAGGTGACTATAACGGCAGAGACTGGCAAGCTATCTGTGTCGCATTTGATATGCCAAATACCAGCAACAATTATAGACCTCATTCCCATGATCTGATGGAATGGTTTGAGGCTCTTTATGTTCCTGGAGTTAGCAGATACCCTTGGGCTACACTAGCATGTGACAGGACATATGGAGATGTTACTGGTGCCCACTTGAGCAAATCAATGATCAACGGGAAGACAAGTGATACAAATGATATAAGTGATAGCTTATTTCAACAAAATGACAAATGAAATTATTAAAATATAGTTCAGGAAAAGAAAGTTTGTGAAAGTTGTTATATCTCACCAGGGGATTATTGAAAGCCACTGTTCGAGGTTTTACTGAGCTGTTTGTTGATAGCTCGAGCCTCTCTCTGTGTTACATTGATAGTTGAGCCTCTGTGTTACGGATTTTGTTTTTGAGCTTAGTTAGCTTCTGTGCTACTTTACTGTCTAAATTGCCGTGTTCCCAAGGGGCTGTCAATATATGGAATTTGGATCTGTTGCCTGGCCCCGTAAGCAGCTGTGCTCTCCAGGAGCTCTGGGCTCTCTAGACTTGGATGATTCTTAACCTACCCCCTTCCAGAGGGGACCCAGACTGCCGGTGGGTTTCATCAGCTTGGCATCTTTTATGACATTATTTGTGAAGGTGTGAAGCTGGGTTGTTGTTTACATGGAAGTGGCTGTGGCTGAACACCCTGACTCTGAGAAGGCCCCCACGATTTTCAGCCCCAAAATCTGTTTACTTAGGAGATGCGTCAGCTTGATGTATTTGCAGACATTGTAGTAAAGTTGAGCTGTTGCAATGGCAGCGGCAGTGGAAGGGTGTTGTGGCTACCAGGGCTTTGGCGGGGCAGGGACATGACCAGTCTCTCTCCTGAAGAGACTCCAGAGTTCTCAGCTCTAAGATCAGTGCACCTGAGACTTCTGTTGGCTTGGCTTAGCATTACCGAGATCAGCAATAAAGCTGTGAACTGGGGTCATTGTTTCCACAGTGAGACGTGGGTCCTAATTGAGCTGCTTTGATAGCAGAAACCAGAAACTTGTGCTATTGTTTCTATAGACCTTCTGGAAAACAAAAACAAGCTTTTCTGATTGCCAAATGCTTTAAGAATTACAATTAATATAAACTATCCTTCCGTAACTAAGAATGTTGTTTGTTACTACAGACTATGATAGAGGACGTTTCCACAAAAAGAAACTATGAAAAGGAAGCAATCATTCTCCAGCACTGAACTAAAAGAAACAGATTATTATGATCCAAGTGATCAGAGAATTAAAAATGTTACAAAGAAATTCAGAAGCTGCAAGAAAAAATCAGGCATTTCAGTGGATTCAGGCAAAAAGTTAATTACATGAGTACTTGACTAAAAAGCTTGAAATTATAGTAAAAATGAACACCACCAAAAGATATTTTAGAGATAAAAGAACCCAATAAATAAGATTGACAGTGCTTTAAAAGTCCTGGAAATGGAGCCGACAAGGTGAGGGAGGATAAATGATCTGGAGGACCAGGGTTTAGAAATGACACAGGAGGAAGAGGAGAGTCTAGAATTTTTAAAAAGGGATGAAACCCTGAGAGACTTATCAGATGCTTTTGAAAAAGGAGCGAGTTTATTCAAAGGAGTAGAAAGGAAAAAGGGAAATAACACTTTTATTTCAGTCCAGGGTATCTGGCACATGAGCTCTTCCTTTAGGAGTAACTTGAATTTATTAAATTCATCTTTGAATGTGGAGAGATAGGTTTACAGCTGAATCTAAAGAAAACTATGTTCATGAAGAATGAGCTAGTTCCAGAGGCCCCATCCCCATTCACTCTCAATGGAACAAACATCTCTGAATGCAGCAGTTACGTGTACCTAGGTCGAAATCAACATGATGAACGATCTAAAACCTGAGCTGTGCAGGAGGAAGAGAGCGGCATGGAATGCCTTCAAAGGTATCAAAGAAATAGCTAAAAGGACAAAGAACCTCCGGCTCCGGGCACATCTCTTTGACTCCACCGTTCTCCCTGCATTAACATACACCTCAGAGACCTGGGCCCTACGAAAGCAGGATGAGAATGCTATTCGGGTCTCTCAGAGAGGAATCGAAAGAGCTATGCTTGGAATATCACGCCTCACTCAAGTGAGAGAAGGAATCCAGAGTTCTGACCTCCGTCGCTATTCCAGAATCAGGGACGCTGTCTCGCTTGCCAAGGCATCGAAAATCAGATGGGCTGGACATGTAATGCGATTTGCAGACAACCACTGGACTAGAGCCATTACCTACTGGATCCCACGGGATGTCAAAAGATCACGTGGCCGCCCACCTACAAGATGGTCTGACTTCCTTGTAAAGACACTGAGGGAACGGTTTGAGGCTCTTCGTATTCCTGAATCAACCAGATGCCATTGGGCTACATTGGCATGTGATAGGGTCCAATGGAAATGTTACTGGCGCCTGCTGGAGCAAATCGATGAATAACGGATTCAAGTGATCAAGCGTAACACTTTTATTGAAATATTTTTATAATGTTCCTATAATTTACAACATTGTTGGTTACACTTCTCAAGCACACATTATCCCAACACGGCACTCAGCCCTGGAGAGCTCGCTTCCCTCCACCAGTATTTCAAGACCTTCTTCGGTTCCCTTGGCCATGTAAACTCAGTTCTATAGACAGAATCTCCAGTTCTGACACCTTGGCATTTTGTTGTTCCCTCATCATGTTTTTTGTAAAAAATGCATTGCACATACAAAAGGGATCTTTTATTCTGATTGTGTAGATGTGTATATCATCTACACATGTAAGTTTTTAAAAGGCTTAACTCCTGAAATTCCACAAAAAATTTAAATCAATGGTTTTAAAATTTCAAAACCATTATCTTCAAAAACTGTTTCTAGGTATGTAAATTAAAAAATGATATTATCTTTGCTAACAGTTATTCTTTGCTACATTTGGAAATTTTCCAAGCATACAATTTTGCAAGAGTGAAGAACAAATAATTAAAATTTTTTTTTAAATCTGAATTTTCTTATGAGACCTATGAAACTATTAAAGTGTGTTTTATTCTGAAAATGAATGTAGGTTTTATGTTACAAAATATAGATTATATTATAGATAATTATCAATTTTCTGAATTGATATGTAAAATATTTTAATAAAAAACTTCTGTAGATGTAAAAATGTCACTGGAATAGAAACAGAGAGATAATTCAATAAAATAAAATAAATATTGTTGATAAAATATAAAACCTTTATCAAGATAAGAAAATCAGACCTTTTTCTGTTTTTCTGTTCTTTTGTTTTACTATGTTCAACACCAATAGACCTTTATTAATATAGTAAAGGGAAACCATAAGATCAATGATTAAGTGCCATACTCATTGGCAACATTATGAGAAGTTTTTCTTGTCTTTTAAAGAACCTCCTTAAATGCTGTTGCAGTACACTGTTGCTCAGAGCCTCTGCATCTTACCTGGACTTACCTCCTGCAGGTCACTTTGTAGATAGGGGCAAGAAAATGAAAGAGTTGGCCACCCAATGGGGTGACTGACTGGGAGCATCGGAACGCCGCACCTATCAAGGAAAACTCTGAGAGACCGGTTCCTATGCAAAAACAAAGGTTTATTCGAGTATACCCAGGCCCATAGCATGACCGCAAGCAGTCAGCGGCTAAGAGCCCCGAGCCCTTTCAATGGGGGTCTTTTTTTTTTTTGGGTCACACCTGGCAATGCTCAGGGGTTACTCCTGGCTCTGCACTCAGGAATTACTCCTGGCGGTGCTCGGGGACCATATGGGATGCTGGGGGGTCGAACCCGGGCCTGCACAGGCCTGCCGCGTGCAAGGCAAATGCCCTACCCACTGGGCTACGCGCTCCGGCCCCCCATCAATGGGGGTCTTTTAAAAGAAAGTTCCTGCCGCTACAGAAAAGCCCGCGCATAACCATCCAATAGATTTAAAATATTACATCAAGGTCTGTGCGCAGGCAGCCAATCACTTTGTAACAAGTTACCATCACCTATCAATCGGGTCACACTCAATACTTCTTTCTATATTTGGTGTGGCTAGGCATACGTGAGGGATTGCAAGTCAAGTCAGACTAGATAACCAGATGACAGGATGTGGGTGAGGGGTCTTCCGACATCTGCCAGGGTGAGAGTCAGCAGAGTCAGCAACATAACAGGATGTAGGTGAGGGTCCCAACATCTGCCAGGGTGAGAAACAGGAATTTGTTCTGGGCCCTCTGTTGTAGATACAGGAAGAAAGGGTTATTTGGGCCCAAAAATGGTACTTTTCCATGAGTAAGCCTGGCCTGGTAGCTGCTCTCTTTCAAAAAACAGCTTGGATCTGCGACTCTATGTGGCAGTATATCTTACCATGTACTCTATGTTAGCTGGCATAAATATTTTCTCTCATGCTACCACAATCATCGTGGGACTAGATAGATCTTACCAGTATATTTACCTGGCCATGTTGGATCTCTAAGTAATTAGATCAGAGAGAAATGCTGTTTGCCTCCAAGCAAGCAAGCGTGGCTCTCTAAGTCTAAAGGCTAATATACAAAAACAACTATGAAGTAAAGACGAGAATCTTGTGAAGGCTTGGAGAAATATATACCTGACTGTAGAATAGCCATTGGTACAGATACATGCCCTTCCCCCACTCTACCCTACAGGGACACTTCCAAGGTAGATCTTGGCTGAGGCAATATTAACATTTCAATAGGGCTAGGTGAGGTCCTGAGAGAACTTACCTGGGGGATTGACCCTAACTGCTTTCCATTGATGTGGGTAGTCTGGGTTGAAATGTTATAATAAGCTGTGCCCTTTTTGTTTTTTTGCCTTTTTACTCTCTCCCTCTTTCTCTCTTCTCCCTCTCCTCTCCTCCTCTCTGTTCTCTTCCCCATTGGGCATTAGCATGTGGTAGCACCCCTCTTGGCCTAGGGATCCTAAAGTCTGGGCTTTTCCTGTACTAAATTGTATACCAGAACAAGAATGAGTAAATCCTTTAGAAATTTTGCTGGATTCTCGACGTCTTTCTCTCGCCCACCAGCAACTGGTCACCTGGGGCAGAAGGGGATCCCCTGTACCCTGTCCGGATTTTGTCAGGGTACCCAGTGTACTCCGACAAAAATGCTTCCTGTAAAACTGTTCTCAAGTCTATGAATTCATTAAACTGTTGCCATCCATGAAGTGTTTTTTTTATCATTCCTTCAAATTGAAACGACAATTTAGGTGGACAGAGTATTTTTGGATGAGGTGTTCATTTCATTGAGTGTTTCTATTATAGCCTACCATTCTCTTCTGTCTTGAGAGGTAGCAGTTGAAAGATCTGCTGTACATATTTTGAGAGTTCCTTTGTATGTAAGTTCCTTTTCTTTTAACTTTCTGCTTTCAATGTTCTTTGCTTTTTTTCAATAGTCAATGTCTTTGTTTTTGTCATTCTGAGTACCAGATGTCTTGGAGTTTTTCAGTTTGGGACTCTTTTCTCTGGGGCTCTTGAGATCTCTTGGATCTGGGTGTCTGCACTCCTAAACTATGGGAAACTCTTATGAGTTTTTTAATGGTTCTTCATTGAATTTTCCTCTCTGTTCCTCAGAGACTGCTGTGATTTCTGTATTATTCCTCCTGAGCTTATATCATAGACACCTGTTCTGCTGTTCAGTTCTCTTCAGGCTCTTCCCATCTTCTGTTGTTTACTAGGAATTTTCTGACTCTCATCTTGGAGTTTACTGATCTTTTTTTCTTAGCTGCAGTTATTCTAACACTCCTTTTTTATTGATTTTTTAATATTTCCTATCATACTGTTGATTTCTGTTACTTGTGATTATAATTTTCTTATTTTTACTCTCATACTTGTGCTTTGCTGACTACCCATGCAGTCATTACTTTGATCTCATTAAACATCCTTAAAATGGTGTCACCAAGGTCACTCTCTGAGATTTTTACAGGGCTGGATAGTACTGGTAGAGCCTTCTGTGTTATTGTTTTACTCATTGAACTTGGTGGGCTTCTATGCAGCTGATCCATTGTGTTTGCTGGGCTCCTTCTGTGCTGAGGGTGAATCTTTGTAGGCAACACTGGGGTCTTTGAGAGATTAGTATTGTTTCTTTTCCCCCTGCTGGCCTTCACCCAGAAACAGGAGATTTATGTACAGTGTGATGTGTGATGAGCAAACATGGTCTCATGGTATGTGTGACAAATGGAGTTAGGAACACAGAGAGTGGATGCTGTCCTGGAAGGTTGGGTGAACCAATGGAGTGTCCAAGATGTGACATGGGGCCAAGAGTCCCACCGAATTTCATCCGTTGGCTGGGAAATCCACTTCCAGTTCTAGAGTGGCATCAGAAATGAGGTGGCTAGCCTCACCTGGGTGAGCAGGCAGGGGACCTGAGCATGTAGAGGTGAGTGTGCTTAGATGGTGGGGACCCAGCCAGAAAGCCAATGTAAAGAAATACCCAAGAACTTTGAAGACCTGGGAAGGAAATGAACAAACAAGTCTAGGCAGCTGATAGAATACGCTTGTTATCTCAGTGCAAAAAGACCTCCTCTAAGACATAATAAAACTAAAAGTTAATGTTAAGGAAAAAAGTTTAAAGGCAGTTGGGAAAAATAAAGTTTCAAGCTTCCATAAAGTGAACAGCAAACTTGTCATTATTAGTGAAAAATGTTTCTGGTGGCTGGTAAATTCTGGAAGGACATAATCGTGCCAGAAGGGAGTCAGAGGCAAATTCAAAGGGAGTTCATCAGGACTAGACCCGCTTTACAAAAAACTTTTGAAAATAATTTTTCACACAAAGATGAGAAGTAGCACAACCAAGAGAGTACACAAAGTCTGGCAATGCCAGTGAGTTGGCATACATAATTACAAAACTGTATTAATCAGTGGGATCAGCAACTATGGCAAAAACCCTGAAGGGAGAAGCCTACGCTGAAATTTGTTAATGAACTTCAACAGACGAGGCCATTGTAACATCAAAGATATATAAGTGGATGAATAAAAGAGAAGGAAGTTGCACATCTATGGAGATGAGTTGATGGCAGAAAGAAATTGTTTGTGATATATCTTATATAATTCTCATGGTAAACACAAAGAAAATACCTTAAAATGTGGGAAGCAGTAAATAATCATGGAAAATTGCCAATTTTTCAGAGCCATATATATATATATATATGTATCTATATATACACGTATATATACATATGTATGTATATACATATACACACATATATATGTATGTGTATATATATATATATATATATATATATATATATATATATATATAGCTTCTTGGGCCACACCTGTCAATGCTCAGAGATTCCTCCTGGCTCTGAACTCAGGAATTACTCCTGACAGGTCTCAGGGACCCTACAGGATGCTTGGGATTGAACCCAGGTCGGCCATGTGCAAGGCATCTGCTGTGCTATCACTCTGGTCACTAAATATAAATTTGAAAAAATCATAGAGATGCAAACTTATCAGAAGAAAAGGGAAAATGCCAGTAGTAAGTCTTCTATATCAAAAACCCCTTCAAATATAAATGGAAGGTCATTGAGAGTTGAAAGATTAAAAACTGATGAGTTTTCAGTCAGACTAAGGAAAAAATGTGAGAAGAAAAATAGAAATAATAGAGAATATATCACAACTGGATATGTTTACAAATGTACAAGCTACCCATACTAAATAATGAGAAATAGAAATTCTGAGAAGATGAGAGACTGAATCAGCAATCAGAAGTCTTGAGGTAGAGAGCCCAGGACCAGTTGGATTTAACTAGTGAATTTAACTATTTGAAGAACAATTAAAACAGTCCTTAATTTCTTCCAGCATAGTCCAGGTCCTTCTCTAAGGACCTCACATGATGCCAAAACAGACAAATATACCACAAAATATTTCTACCAACAACTATCCCGAATAAATCTAAATGCAAAAATTCTCAATATAATATTAGCAAAGCAAACAACACATCATGAGAATTATACACCATGGTCAAGAGTGATTTTTCACAGGGATGGATAAATGGTTTGGCATATATATCTTCTCCTACTGAACACACACACACATGCACACACACCCCCACTGCTTGGTAATGTGAGTTTTGTGCTTCAAGACCTAGGGTTTGTTGTCATTTGACACTGTCTGTCTATCCCCATGTTGATAGTCCACAAATGAGTAATAAATCACCTGGTGTTGTCTTCCTGCAGATGTATTTTGCTTAAATGGTACCTTCTAGAGTCGTTCACATCACTGGACATTGCAAGAAAGAATCTGATTTAAGAATCGCCAAACTAAATAGACATTTTTATAAAGATCACATGAAAATTGTCAAGAAGCACACAAGAAGATGCTCAATATTGCTAGTCTGATAATTGTAAATGAAAACCACAATATTACTACCTCATACATGTTAGAAGGGCCATCTTAAAAATACAAATTTAACAAACACTAAAATGGCTATGATGAAAAAGGAACCCTACACACTCAACAGAATGTAATTAGTCTTGAACACTCTGGAAAACAATATGGAGGTTCCCCCAAAATAATCTACCTCTGATCCAGTCATTTCTTTCTATATGCACACCCCCAAAATTTAAAAATACTTTGAAAAAATACATGCTATCCAATGTTTATTAAGGAATTATCCACACAGGAAAGATATGGGAATAATATACACATCCAAATAGATTATTCTTTTTCAAAAATAGCTTTTCACTGAAATAAGTATATAAAGGTGTGAGGGGGGAGAAAAAGAAGAACACATGTGGGGCTAGAGAGATAGTACAGCAGGTAAAGCACTTGTTTTGACACAGTTGTTTGGGTTTGATTTCTGGCATCCCATATTGTCGACCAAGCCAGCCAGGAATGATTCCTGAGAGCAGAACC
Organism: Cryptotis parvus; assembly: GCA_021461705.1. Classification (NCBI taxonomy): domain Eukaryota; kingdom Metazoa; phylum Chordata; class Mammalia; order Eulipotyphla; family Soricidae; genus Cryptotis; species Cryptotis parvus. The sequence goes on along the minus strand of JAJIBD010014784.1, from coordinate 7,906 downwards.
AGGAGTAATCCTAAACATCATCACCAGGTGTGGTCCAAATATGAGAGAGAGACAGAGAGACAGAGAGAGAGACAGAGAGACAGAAAGAGAGAGAGAGAGTAAAGAGAGAAAGACAAGGGCTTAAAAAGCAAGCCAATATAGTACATATTCTTAATACTATATTACTCAGGCCCAAGAAAGAATGGTTTGCCATTTGCAACAGTTTAGATGCGTCCTGACCACTTGATTCTAAAAGACATAAGCCAGACTGAGAAAGCCCATACTTAATGGTTCTATTTATTGTCGATTCTATAAAAAAGCAGAGAGGAATGATGTTTCTTAGGGATAGGGAGGCAGGAGAGTGAGACTGTTGATATTTAAGGGTATAAACTGGCAATGGGCAGTAAATAAGCCATCGGGATCTAATACTGAGTATAATGAATATAAACAACAGTGTTGCACTAGTCAAACTTCGGCCAGACAAGGACACAATTATCCTGACCACTAAAGAGAAAGGATAATTAGGTAATATGACAAGGTGCTAAATATATCTACTACAAAATCCTCTAATATATAAATATATCAGATGAACATGTTTCACCCTTTAAGATGAAACAACTTTTTTGTCAAAGTTATTTTTAAAAATTAAAAATAAGTGCTGTACTTACTTGACACAAACTAAGCAGTGTGTTCTTAAGTAGCTTTTAAAGAAAGACTATGACGAGTGACTCTGAGGCGTCATTAACCCTGACTTCTCTCCATTTCAAATTTAAAAGTCAGTTAAAATTTAACTTGACCCTTAGCACTTATTAATTCTAAACTGAAGGTGACCCAGGCAGGCCGCTGTGCTGTGGCATTACACTGTGATTGAGAATCACTGAGGTAGAACTTAGCTCCCTGCTCCTGGGCGGCCAGTTTCACTTACCCACTCACGGCGACATTGGCTCTTTAGTTGGAAACATCAAGGACTCAGCTAGAGGTCCAGGTACTCAAAGCTCCTTCTGTGACTATTTGGGGGAGAATGTCCTAGTATCGTGCAAATAGAGTATCCAGAACGGGGCTCCTTAGACCTCAGCACTAGTGATATTGGGGCAAGGTCAGGTTCTGAGGAGGGCATGCCTGTGCACCAGGGGATGGTGGTGAGCAGCTTTTCCTGGCTTGTACCCCTAGATTGTGACTAGGCCACCTCAAGCTGCCCCCCATGGACACCTGCAGTGTCCCCAGTTATGGCCCCACAGTCTCAGGGAGGCGAAAGTCACTCTTTTCTGAGACCCACCTTGAGGTTCACTGAACAAAATCATACTATGTCTGTGGGTCTTGGGGTTGTCCAGGCCAAGTCCCCAAAGAAGCTGTTCAGAATGGTTTTCCCTGTCATGGGCTTGGGAGTTGCTTCTGACCCTATTCCAAGTCCTCTGCATGAGAGGAAGCTTGTCAAACAGTTTGAAAACCCAAGATAATGAGCCATGAGAAAACTATCCTCAAAGAGCTATTCTTGTCCACCCCGACTGGCAAATGAGGTCTTTGACAAAAAGATATAGAGGTTGTTTAAATTTTTTGATTCATTTTTTTCCCCAAGGTAAATTGAATCTTTTATTTTTTGGATGCTGTGGCATTCATCTCCAGGAACATGTTCTTACAAACAAGACATTTCCCTCCTCTGGCCTTTTGAAAGACACCAGTCTTGGGTGTTCTGCAGGAAAACAAGTCTCGTGCTGACTCACAGTTATCTGCTTACGATAGTGTCTTCATCTGTACAGACAGCTGAGAGAAATTCCAAGAGTTCAATTAAAGTTTAAATACTTCCCATCTATCCCCATAGAGCAGTCACCAAAAAGAGATAATTTTTTCTCACTATCACCATTACCTTCGGTCTGTGTGAAATTATTATCTCCATCTAAAGGAAGCCAATGAACCATTTTAACTATTCATTCCATCCAAGTTGTCTAACTAAAACAGAGTGAAATGCCAATAATTTATGGCAAGGTTCTAACACTCTTATGGCACATCAAGAAAGGAAACGTGAGCACACAGCAGACTGCTTTCATCAGTTAAAAAACAAAACAAACAAAGAGCTGGCAGGCTAGGGTGGACCATCCATGTGGACAAACTGTCGCCTGCAGGAATTCACATTCAGGGTTTCATTGAATGTGGTTTTCATCATTTTCTGTGCTTGCAGGTGACAATATTGATCATTTATTTCTGCACCTGTAAGAGCTAGCTCCAGGTTGTGCACTGAGAAAACAGGGATCAAGATGTTAATTGAATAGACTCTTAAATGGCTAATTCTGTTTATATCAGAAAATAGTTGAGCATATAATTATGGCAGCAACGTGACACCTATGTAGCGAGGCACAGGAAAACAAGGTCCACCTGGCATGCTTTTAGTCTGAAAGTTCAGCAAAATTGTCATCTACCATAATAAGCATTTGCTTGATAGAATTTCACAAACTAGAAAGATATTTGTAGGAAAAAATCCAGACGAGACAAGGTTAGATACTGGTGTCATGAGGCAGGCTTTCAAAAATATATTAGAAAACATCTTTCTAATAAAAACAGCCTAAATGCAACAAATGTAGAACAAAAATAGAAAACTTAGCAGTGCAAAAGAAGTGTGATGGCAGTGGGCTGGGGTGAGAGGGGCTGGGGGTTACGGGGGACTATGAGACAGTGATGGAGGCAAGCGGAAGTGGGGGGTGGAAGGTGCTAGAATAATGCATGCATGGACCCTGTCATAAACAGTATTGTGAAGTATGTGTCCTAATGAAAAAATTAAAACTCCAAAAGGAAATGAGTAGAACAAAGGAAAATGCAAAAAGTAAGATAGAACTGCAGTGGGGGCTGGCTTCCCTGATGGCCCAGCGACAGACCACAAAGAGACAAGCTTCCTCCTCATCCTCCCTGTCCAGATAAGCACCTGGGCGAGAGGGGGCATTTGTGATTCTCCAGAAGTGCAGAAACTGGCAATGGGACTGGGACTGTGACCGCAGGACCTGCGCTAATGCATGTCCCCTCACCAGGCAGAGCTGTGGCTGGGACGTGTCTTCTGGTAGATAGAGGGCTCTTGTGCCCTGAAATTTAATCTTCCCTACCATACTGCATTGGACCCACATCTTGGCCTCTTCTACTGGAAGGGCAGCCTAGCTACCCCAACCACATTAGACCCATAGTCCATAGCCTATTCCTATCAACACACTCCCCAAACTCACAAAAATAATGGTGAACACAAGAATCAATCGAGTGCAAATAGGAAGTGTCAGTAAGAAATCCTACCTGGTGTTAGTAAGAAGTCCTACCTCCAGTTCTCAGAATTTCATGTTCCAAATACAGTAAGTTATTTATTACCTAACTTAAACAGAAGAAAGAATGGTCACAATCAGTTATATATTTCAATGAAAACATTTTAAAAACTAACCATATGTATGTCTTAAAGAGTCAACATTGCTTTTAAAAGTAGTCTAAAATTTCACTGCAAAGAATCATAAGTGGAGTCTACATAGCCCAACTCCACTTTGGAAGTCCCCATGTAGGACTTTGACAGATAAGCATCATTGTCTACAGACAATGGGTGCCTGAAATGAAGGGATTCCACCTCTCAGATAACCTTTACTGAAGTCCTGTTCTTGAAGTTTTGTTTCTATCTGTCATCATCTGTTGTGGGTAGAATTGTTTTCTCCCCTAAATGTAGACCTTTATGTCTGATCCCTACCTCTGACCCCAACCCACCCAGTGTAACTTTATTTAGGAACTAGGGTCATTGCATATTGAGGTAAATCAGATAACACTGGTGGAGGGTGGGCACCTCTTTGGTCTGTAGAGCTCTAGTTTCATTCATGTAGCAGCAATCTGCATGATTCATCCTTTTTGTGACTGCATAGTATTCTGTGTATCTATAAACCATGCTCCTTGATTCATTCATGTTGGGCATCTGGATTCTTCTGTATCTCGCTGTTGTATGAAATGCTGTGATAAACACAGGTCTGCATCTGTCCTTTTGAATTCATGTTTTTGAGTTTGGAGGATAGATGCCAAGATGTGGTAGTTATATGAGTTTTCTTCTTTTTCTTGATGAAGATATCTCCTTATTGGGTTCCATAGAAGTTGAACCAGGCAACAGTCCCTCCAACAGTGATACATTACAGCAGTTTTGAAAAACGGAAAAAGAAAAACTGTGCTGTCCCAGGTCTCCCGGTGAGTACTCCCGATCTCACTCCCTTCCTTGTGTTCACAGGAGTGGGGTCTGGACTTGGCCAACAGGGCCTCCCTTTCTTGGTTTACGTAGGGATTATCTGAGAGGTGGGACCCCCTTCATTTCAGGCACCCATTGTCTGTGGACAATGATGCTTCTATGGCAAAGTCCTACATCGGGATTGTCAAAGTGGAGTTGGGCTACATAGACTCCATCAGAAAGGAACTGGCAGATCAGAACTGGCCTTGAGGTGATATTTCATCCGAGGTCGGAATTTTCTCTTGTTTCACTAGCTTTTTCCCAGGTGGGCTTTGTGTATAATGAGGGTGATTCTGCAGGGAGGTGCCCACCACACATGGTGTGAGTCCGCACAGCAGCCCCCACACATGCCCTTGCTGTTGACACTTGCCACGGGTAGGAAGGGAGGCTCCTTTCTTTGGAGAGGGAAGTTCTCAGGATTCCCTTGGGGTTTCAGTCACCTGGCATCTCCCGTGTTTTCCCTGAGGGTCTCATTCACCTGGCATCTCCCCTGTTTCTCCTGGGGGGTCCCAGTCACCTGGCATTACCCTTGTTTTCCTTCCACATGTTTGTTGACACTGACCGCTGTAGCCCCAGATCCACTAGTTGGGTTTCAGGTGTAAGGCACCCTCTGCCCCAGGAGGGAACATCTGCCCTCCAAAAAATACCTTACCCTGGGGGCGAGCTGACAGCAGTGAGGGTTTCTGGGTGGGTGGTAGTAAGTGGCAAAGGACTTCCACTGAGGTCTCAGGGCAGAGCTGTGAAGGCTGCTGGGGACTGGGTGCAGGGGCTCAGGGAAGCTGAGGGCCTTGAGTGAGGGGCTGGGCAGTGACCATAGTAACAGGCTGGATCAGGTGCCCTGCAGATGGGGGATGGGCCTGGCACAGCAGGGCTGGCTACAGGAGCACTGGAGAAGAGCTTATGGCCAGAAGAGGAGACTCATGTCAAGGATTAGGGGGTGGGGAACGAAAGTACCATGGCGTCCGGCTGCAAGATTGGCCCGTCCATCCTCAACAGCGACCTGGCCAGCTTAGGGGCCGAGTGCCTCCGGATGCTGGACTCTGGGGCCGACTATCTGCACCTGGATGTAATGGACGGGCATTTTGTTCCCAACATCACCTTTGGTCATCCTGTGGTAGAAAGCCTCCGAAGCAGCTTAGGCCAGGACCCCTTCTTTGATATGCACATGATGGTGTCCAGACCAGAACAGTGGGTAAAGCCAATGGCCGTAGCAGGGCGCTAATCAGTATACCTTTCATTTAGAGGCCACTGAGAATCTGGGGCTTTGATTAAAGACATTCGAGAGAATGGAATGAAGGTTGGCCTTGCCATCAAACCTGGAACTACAGTTGAGTATTTGGCACCATGGGCTAATCAGATAGACATGGCCTTGGTTATGACGGTGGAACCTGGGTTTGGAGGGCAAAAATTTATGGGACGATATGATGCCAAAGGTTCACTGGTTGAGGACTCAGTTCCCATCTTTGGACATAGAGGTTGATGGTGGCGTAGGCCCTGACACTATCCATAGATGTGCAGAGGCAGGAGCTAACATGATTGTGTCTGGTAGTGCCATTATGAGAAGTGAAGATCCCAGATCTGTGATCAACCTGTTAAGAAATGTTTGTTCAGAAGCTGCTCAGAAGCGCTCCTCTTGATCGATAAAAACCACAAGGAATCTAATGTTTCTTCTTACAGAATCTGCTTTCTAATGGAAAAAAAGTATTGACTACTAAATCATATCACAGTTGAGACAGTGCTGCTTTTCTGGACATTTAATTCATTCAGGTGACTAAAATCTGTTCCACAGTATGTTCCGAGAGATTAGAAATTGATGTGTCCAACTACTCTTAAGTGATGAAATGTACAGATTAGTGTGAAAAGCTGACATTTTTACTGGTAGACTTGATTTTTATAAGTAAAAAGTAGGACTGTATTAAGGTTCATTAGAGAAATGTGTTAATGCCTAAGGAAGGTTTATGTATAACAAAATGTTTTTCTTCATTTCAAAAGAATTTTCTGTTGTTTTGTGCTATGTGCTGTTTTCCAAAAAGCAAAGAAACTCCTTGTTTTTTCTGTTCCATATGGTTTTGTGCATATTTGTGATAATATCAGAAATCCTTTGGATCTGACTGGTGTGGCTTCCAAAACGTCTATTTTTCGTTTGGAAACTTATTTTTTTGATACATTTAAAGTATAAAAACAGTGTATGAAACCCAGGGATTTTCAGATGATCTGTTATAAATACAAGCAACAGTTTTTATCAGGATGGGTTTTTTGTTGGGGGACAGTTTATTCAGTGGGCATTCTTTTCGTAGTCACACCTACCATTCCTGAGGACATAAAATACTGTGTAGCTCTGAACAGAAGAGAAAGGAAGATTCTGTTAGAAGCATTAGTGATCGAATCCCGACTCTTCCTTTCCTTTCCTTTCCTTTCCTTTCTTTCCGATTTTTTGAGCAAAACAAAACCAGCTTCTTTCACCTTCTATTAAATGATTTTTATGTTGATTGTAAAACCATGCAGGGTTGCATTGAGGATTAAAAGTGATAGTATTATATGTTTATGTATTTTTTGAGGTTATAAAATACTTTGAAATAATACTTTAATGTCATTTTACTAAATCTGCAAATCACTCCTATGACTCTGGTAGGGCAGGTATTTATTCCCTGTTTTAAAAAAAGAAGAAACTGAAAGGTAAGCAATAGGCTGGTATCTTGGAAAGGATCCAGGGATTGCATAGGCTTTCTGATCTGTACCCTTTTCACAAATGAATCTCTTTAGGAAATGAATTAGGCAAAAATAGTGTAACTTTTTGGCAGAAAGAGATATTTGAGGATGTTCTAGAACTATGAATTTTGGTCCCACCCTACCCCTCCAGCTCCAAGGATTTATATTTTCCAAATCCAAGAAAAATGAGATTAGATGAAGTTGTGTCCCAAATTACACAAAGCTACACTATGTATTGGTCACTTCATTCTGGTAAAACAATTTTGCAAGGATAAATATTTAAGTATGATAAATAACAGGATTTAGGGCTACATTACATTTTGAAGAATAAGATTTGTAAAGTAAAACAAGTAACAGCATATACCGGAGAATGTGATTTTAGCCCCCACTCCCTCTTTCCCACCCACAGTGAATGTTTGTAAAATTTGTTAGTTTTAATTTAGCTATTAAAAAATGGCAGCATGGGCCAGAGGTATGGCTTACTTAGTGGGCTAAGCTCATGCATTGCATGTTAGAGGCCTGGATTCAGTCACCAGTACCAAAGCACCACAAGGAATAAACCCCAAGTACAGTTAGGAGTAGTCCCTAACCATCGCGTGTGGCTCAAAAAAAAAAAAATGAAAAAGAAAGGCTGTGCTACGATTAGGTGGTGTTTAATTAAATCAGACCACAAAGGAATACAGAAATAACTTTAATTAAAAAAACTTACATAGAAGATTATAATATCAGACATGACAGAAAGATTTGAGATTATTTGCCTGGACAACTTGGGTTTGTCTGGCTTATGTTTTCTTTTTTAAAAAAAAAATTAATGTACAGTAAACTACAAGCAAAAATTTGTCAGTATTGAATTTGAATATTTTTTTTCCTCCTTAAAGGGACCGATAAAATTACAATCCCTAACAAAAACCGCTTCAAATCCCCGGATTAGGCCACATGACCAGGATTGTCAGTTATATAGATACTATAACTTGTTTAACCATTTTTACATGA
>JAJIBD010014783.1:0-26096 GCA_021461705.1 Cryptotis parvus | reverse complement strand
AGACCGACTGGATCCCACGGGATGTCAAAAGATCACGTGGCCGCCCCCCTACAAGATGGTCAGACTTCCTTGTCAAGACCCTGAAGGAACGGTTTGAGGCTCTTCATATTCCTGAATCAACCAGATGCCATTGGGCTACATTGGCACGTGATAGGGTCCAATGGAAATGTTACTGGTGCCCGCTCGAGCAAATCGATGAATAATGGGATTCAAGTGATCAAGTGATCAAGTGACTTTGTTGTGAGGCCCAGCAGAGCCTCACCACAAGCCAGACCAACCTCCCCTACTCCATGGGGGCCGCCATTTTCCACATCTGGACTTCCCTCTCGTCACAACTCTACCCAGCAGACCAGACTATCACAGCCCAGCTTGCGCCGGCCGCTAGTGTCCCCGCGGTTCATCAATAAATGCTTTATTTAGAGGTGACTACAACAGTATGCCACCCACACGGCAAGCCTGGCAAGCTGCTCGTGTCGGATTTGATATGCCAAATACCAGTAACATTTATATTAGGTCATTTCCGTGACCTATTATAATGGTTTGAGGCTCTCTATGTTCCTGAAGCAAGCGGATGCCTTTGGGTTCTACTAGCATGAGCCAGGACATATGGAGATATTACTGGTGCCCGCTCTAGCAAATAGATGATGAACGGGAAGATAGTGATAGTGATTAAAATGAAGACCATCAGGCCACAGAGATAGGATTAAGGTGCTTGCCTTGAATGGAGCCAACCCCTTTCAGCCCCAGCACCGCAATGGTCCCCTAAGCTCCTCAGAATCAGAAGCAAATTCTGAGCACAGTTGGCTGTGGTTCCAAAAAATAATTAATGAAAGTGAAACTAAAATGCAGGACGTGGCAACAGGCAACATTCAAAATACTGTACAGGTCATTCGCAGACCTGATTGTTAGAGACCCCTGTACTACCCCCACACTTCCCCACCCCGACTCTCGGTCTGGTTTTCACAAATCTTTACCAACTGCCCTGTCCATTTTATCCCTGTCACATAGTGAATGTGCCCAGGATGGATGGATCGGCAAGTGGGTGAATGGATGAGTGCAGAGAGGGGTAGATGGGTGAGTGTATAATGTAGTCAGACAGATGGTGATGGATGGATAATACCTGTGTGTAAATATATACGGATGGGAAATATAGATACTTAAGATGCGGGAATGAATGAGTAACTAGATGGGAGATAGATGGGTAGATACATGGGTGAATAATGTGGATGGATGATGGATGGATGGATGATGGATGGATGGATGGATGATGGATGGATGGATGATGGATGGATGGATGGATGATGGATGGATGATGGATGGATGGATGGATGGATGCTGGATGGATGGATGGATGGATGGATGATGGATGGATGGATGGATGATGGATGGATGGGTGGATGATGGATGAATGGATGGATGGATGGATGATGGATGAATGGATGGATGGATGGATATTGGATGGACAGATGATGGATGGATGGATAAATGGATGAATGGATGGATGGATGGATATTGGATGGATGGATGATGGATGGATGGATGAATGGATGAATGGATGGATGATGGATGGATGGAAGATGCATGGATGAATGAATGGATGGATAAATGGATGGATGGAGGGATAGGTGGATGGATGGAAGATGCATGGATGGATGGATGGATGGATAAATAAATGGATGGATGGATGGATGATGGATGGATGGATATGTAGGTAGATGGATGACGTATGCATGAATGGATGGATGGATGGATGAATGGATGGATGGTGAAGGAGGGAGGGATGATGGTGGGAGATGATGATGAGGCAGACGATGGATTGATGAATTCAAGTATAGTCAAAGAACAAACATCCTAATGGGGCTTTTTCTAAACTTTCATAAGTTATAAATACATTCTCTCTTATAAGAGATAACTTTTTAGATAAAAATCTCAAACAGGAGATGCCTTTGTTTTAGAAAACAGATCAATTTCACATGCTAATTAATGGGGAGAGACTCTTGTTAGAAAAATTCAAAACCATATTTGAAAGGCAACTGTTAATTGAAAGTACAGCTTCAGACACCCCAGTGGGCAAGCGGTCATCACAAGCCCCCCAAATCCCCACCAACATGCAGCGTGTCAGACACTCCCGAGCTAAGGGTCCCTTTGCTGCCCTCAGTGGACAGGCTAGAGTGGGCAGAGGGTGGAGACGCAACAGCACCCGGTGCCTGGAGCTTCGGCAGATGCCACAGGGCAAAGCAAGGACACCCAAAGGCTCCTGAGCTCGGGCCCAGTGCTGGGCACTCAGTGCCGGGGAGACGGTAGTGCACCTGCCTCGGGACCAAGCTGAGCTAAGCAGTCATTCAGAAAAAGAAATAAAATGCACACAAGATTCCAAAGCAGGTGGAAGTGCTGTGGGGAGAAGGGCTGGAAACCCAAGGCCAGAGAGGGAAGACAAGGGCCTGAGCAATACTAGTGGGGGAGGGTGTTGCCTTGCGCATGGCCAACCCACTTCCATCCCCGCCATCCTATAAGGTCCCCTGAGCCCCGCTAGAGTGATTCCTGAGTGCAGAGCCAGGATAAAGTCCTGAATACCACAGGGTATGGACCCAAAATAAAGAAAAAAAATTGAGGTGGGGATGTGTTTGGACAAACATGCTTTAAAGTGGTGGCAAGAAGGGCAACGGCTTAGCGGGCTACAGTGTAAGTGTCGTCTGTGGGAGCCCAGGATTTCGGCCCAGTACCACACGGTCCCCAGAGCACTGCTGGGTGTACGGCCCAACAAAGGAAATGAATAAAATAAAATGTTTGGGCTGGAGCGATAGCCCAGCGGGTAGGGCGTTTGCCTTGCACACGGCCGGCCTGTGCCGGCCCGAAGTTCGATCCCCTGGCATCCCATATGGTTCCCCGAGCACCGCCAGGAGTAATTCCCTGAGTGCAGAGCCAGGAGTAACCCCTGAGCATCGCCGGTGTGACCCAAAAAGCAAAAAAAAAACTGTTGGGGGGGCGGCAATCATGAGTTTGACAGCACCCTAGCTCAGAGGAGAGCTGAAACCCGGTTTCCCGCCTGAACAGACCCTGCAACGTTTGCTCTGCTGCCCCTCCCCACGCCCTCCCGTCCCCCCCTTCCGCCTCCTCCCCACTTTCCTCTTCCCCCTCCTTCCACCCTCAGCTAAAAGATGGTTCAAGAGCTTCCTCTCAAACCTGTGAGCTCTGAGTCGCCCAGTCTGCGTCCTGACTGTCTGCATGGGGCCCGGCCAGCTGCTGCCCGCAGCTGGGACCTCAGCTCCGGACCCCTCCCAGCTGCCTCCCGCCCCAGCTTCAAACACTGCCCAGGTGACTTGCTCCTCTTACGCCCAATCCCTTTAGCCGGCACCCCACTAGAAGAAAACTCCCTCTTCGGACCCCTCTTCCAGAAGATTTCCCGCCCCTCCTCCACGTCAGGTGTTAGCTTCAGGCTCACTTCCCCTGGGGCCTTCCCAGCACCCGCTCCCAGACCACTCACACTTCCTGTTTCTAAACCCAGCTCCGAGCCCTGCAAAAAGACCAGCCAGGGGGCCGCTTCCCCTCTTGAGGCTGTTCCCCAAACAGCCTCAACTCGTGGCCCCCAGAACATCTCCCCCAGAATTCTCAGCGGGCCCAGCCCTGACTCTGAGCTGGCGTTGCCCAAAGACGAAAAGGAACTGAACTGAACTGACGGGCACCCAACACGGAATGGGCACCTCCACGGCAGCTGGGCCAGGGGCCTCCCACTTCCTTATCTGAACAATGCGGGGTGGTGGGGTCTGACCAGCCCGAGGCCCTGTCACCTCCACCACACCGGGAAATGGTTGATAGTCCACCTGCTGGACCCAGTGTTGGGGTCTTATGGGTGGCTGAAAGGATCAGCCAACAGTCTGATTAAAGGGTGGGAGGGCTGAAGCTTGGGGACAAGGTGACCGAGGGGCAACAGTGCCCGGATGGACCGGACTCCCTTCCATCCTGCCTTGCAGGGCAGGTTTCCCATCTGTCTGCACATTTCCGTCCACCAGGAGGACGCGCCAGCTGGACGAGAGAAGATACTGCCAGCCCAAGTTCAAGTCCGAGAGAACTTTGTACCCGGGGAGAAGCCGCTAAAGCAACCCCCTGTCCCAGCCTTGCTCGCTCCTGCAGAGCGGAAGCACGACGGAAGGTTCCCCAGCTTCATCTCGGGGAGCGCGGCGGGGAAGTGTGCTGAGGCTTTGAATAAACCCATGAGGTTCATTTTCCAAGCTGCAGTCGGCAAACAGCCCAGTGCGGCCCGTTGACCCAGCTGCCGGGACCGGGGCTCAGAAGCCGGCAGCCCCGCGCGCTGCGCGAGGTGTGTTTGGCTTGGCTGGCCAGCTCTGACAGCTTTGAAAAATGAGCTCCAACATCTGCAGAATCAGACGGTCTCACCCAAGAGTCTGGGTATCAGCTCCTCCGGGGAGCCGGGGATGCGAGGGAGGGGTCGCTCAGGGTTCTGGGGCGAAGCCAGGGTGGGCAAAGCCAAAGATGGGGAGACTCAGAGCTCAGACTACCGCAGACCCCCTCAAAGTGCTCGCTGGAGGGTGAGCAGACTGGCCCCCCACGGAAGCCCCCCCGCCCCCACTCCCCACTGCTCAGGTCTGAGCCTCACTTATGCACCTGGAGTGGCACCCTGGGGCACCAGCTGGGAGCCCCGTGGAAGCCCACCGTCACCCCAGCTCTGTCCCCACCCCAACACTGGTGCAGCGCATCCAGCTGGGGGCCACTGGACGCATATCCGGCTGGGCCTCCCGGCAGGTGACACCCCCACTCCTTCCACGAGGCAGCCCCTGACTCTGACACAACCGAGCCCTGCTGTGCTTCCAGCAATGAGCATTTGCTGCCCGTTCCCTGATGACCAAATGCCGTGGCACCAGGCTCTGGGGAACGTGGTCATGGGACTTGTTCATGACGAAATCCTCAGACTTTGTGAGCGCAAACTGATACACACTGTAACGACTTCACCAAGTTTCTGACCACTAGAACTGCTCCCTATAAAAACGGATTCTTGGGCCTAAGAGATGAGATAACCTACAGGAGTCTGCCTTGCATATGGCCGACCAGGGTTCGATCCCCAGCACCGGGTATGGTCCCCTGAGCTGCGCCAGAAGTGATCCCTGAGCACAGAGCCAGGAGTAATCCCTGAGCACTGCCAGAAGGAGCCCTGAAAACTAAAACAAAATATAAAGATAAAATTAAGGGGCCGGAGCAATAGCACAGCGGGTAGGCCATTTGCCTTGCACATAGCTGACCCGGGTTTGATCCCCGGCATCCCATATGGTTCCCAAGCTCCACCAGGAGTAACTCCTGAGCGAACAGCCAGGAGTAACCCTCGAGTGTAGCCGGGTGTGACCCAAAAAAAAAAAAAATTAAGATGAATTTGCATACTCTTGTAAAATGATGATGAGGGCACCAAGTCAAGATACCTGATGATCAATCCTGCTCCCAAATCCATTATGGAGGCCGGAGACACAGCATAGTGGGTAATACTCTGGCCTGCATGCAGCCGACCAGGTTTGATCCCTGGCACCCGTGATCTCTGCCCCCAGCCCACCAAGACAGATGCCTAAGCACGCAGGCAGGAATAAGTCCTTAGTATCACAGTTGTGACCTAAAACCCCCGGCCCAAAATTCCATTATAGATCTGATTTTTGGGGGGGCAATTTTAAAATCGACTGGAAAGACAGCTGACAGTTTCTAAGAGAAAATCAATGAGGAGATCCTTTGGAATATGTGCTTCTCGGGGCCCCAGAGATAGGACAATGGGTACCTGCCTGCCTTGCAAGGGATCGAGCCCCCATACTGTATGTGATCCCCTGAGCCCCACCAGGAGGGAGCCTTGAGCACAGGAGTAAGCCCTCAGTAACACTGGGCGCGCCAGCCCCAAACCAAAGAACAACAAAAACTAGAAATACCTGCTTCTTATCTTGTGTTTTCTTAAAATCTTCACAGGCTAGCCAAAATAAAACGTTTTCTTCACTGAATTCTTTCTTCAAAAATTCCTAGGGATAAAAAAAGAAGAGAAAAATATCAACACTCTCCTTCAAAAGAATCAAAGAAATCAATCATCCCCTTCAAGGACAGAGAGGGCTGAGTTCACCAGCTGAGCTCGGCGGGGACCAAATGCAGGCTCCCAGGCCGAGAGCAAGGAGCATGTTTAGTGTTAACCAGAGAATTTCGCGAGCCTCTGAACTTGGCTTTTACACTGTAAGAAGAGTCACAATGAAGCAAGACTCTGCTCACAATTCTCAGCTGACAATAAATTACCAAAAAGTAAATGAAAATGGAAGATTTGTGAGTTCCTTCCAGACAGTGTTTAAACAAAAATACATTCCTCCAAAATCAGACCCATATTTTTTTAAACAAAAGGAAAGAAAATATATTATGCACGTCTACAAATGCGTGATGAGAACTATTTTAAGTTGGAGGTGTGTTTCCATTGGGAGGATGTCGGGGTTGTGGCATGGCCAGCTATTCTGTGCTGGGGAACTGGTCAGCGGCCCCAGGAGCCTGCCCACTGGCCCTCCTTACGGCAATGACAGAGCCCAGGAGCATGTGGACTGTCCTGGTCTGACCTGAACAGAAGGTGGGACACACAGGCCAGTGCCAAGCATTCCTGAAACGCACACGCAGTCCCTGACACCGGCTTCTGCGAGCTGAAATCCGCCTGTCAAGCAGCCAGACACGTCCTGCCCGTCAGCCCTGCTCTGGGAGTTCAGCCGGGCTTTGCCAGCTACTGCCGCTGTTCTACCAATCATCTGCCTGACACTCGCAGACACCTAAGAACCTTCCCAGCATGTGAATCCACATGGCCTCTCCCAGCGCAGAGCTGGGGACTCTTTGCCATCACCCCCTCTGCCCCCCATTCCGTTCTAGAATCCCAAACAATCCCAAGCACCAGGGGATGGTCCCAGCATCCTGGCACTGCATCCTGAGGTGATCCAGCTGGTTGGCTGAGAACTGCCGGGAAGGAAGCCTGTGTGGCCTGAGTGTCACTTGGGAGCCTCCAAAGCCCTCCCAAAAAAAGTCCCAGGGGCCAGAGCAATAGCACAGCAGGAAGCATGTCTGCCTTGCACGCGGCCAACATAGATTCGATTCCTGGCATCCCATATGGTTCCCCAGAGCACCACCAGGAGTAATTCCTGAGTGCAGAGTTAGGAAGAACCCCGGGCATTACCAGGTGTGACCCAAAAAGATGAATGAATGAATGAGTGAATCAATGAATGAATGCATGCATGCATGAATGAATAAGTGAATGAGTGAATGAATGCATGCACACATGCCCCAAAGAGTCTGTGCATGCCCCGAGGGCTACAGCATAGCTACACAGGATTTCATTCTTTCAACACACACACAAACACACACACACACACACACACACACACACACACACACACATCCATCCCGGACAATGAAAAAGGCAAACCCGGAATCTTTTCACGCCTTCTGGGTCTTCCAGCAGGTTCTCCAGGGAGGCGGCCCACTTGGCTGTGCTCCTGGGGTTCTGGTTGCCGCTGCTCCGAGCCCCCATCACCGTCGTGAATGTCTGCAAGGCAAGGCACAGCCTGAGCAGGGCCCAGAGAGAAGGTACTTGGAGGACCGGGGCTCCCGGGCCAGTTCCACTCCCAGGCATATGCCCCAGGGCCCCCAGCACCATGGGGAGTGACCCCATCACAAATATCCACACAGGATGTCCCCACAAGCCATTACTGTGTCTGGGTATGGTGACCTCAGGCCGGGGCTACTTGTGATGTCACACCAGGAGCCCCATTACAGCCCGGAAACCCCCGGCAGGCAGTTTCTTCCTTTCACAGATGTGGAAACTGAGGCTCAGAGCAAGGAAGGGACCTGTGAGCGTCCCCCCCCATCTACTGGTCAGCTCTCAGGAAGTCCTGGGGCTCACCCACGTCCTCCTCCCAGGAAGCCTGACTCAGCGGCCCAGGCTCAGGCTGAGTCTCGTCCCCTCCGGCCCCTCACCGCCTAAACTCGGGCTCCTTATCTCTCTCTCCAGCAGGCAGCTCGCTTCCTGGGGGACCCACACCACGAGGCTGAGAAGGGAAACATCCCCACAGGTAGGACATCTGGGACGCTGCCACACGGGCATCCAGGGGAAAGATCATGTTGGCACGATGTCTTGAAAAGTCAAAACAAGCGCCAACAAGTTGGTCATGAGCAAACACGCAGGTTTCCAATGAGCCCCAGTGGTCGACACGATCCGCACTCTTGCTTCCCATGGTCCCCCACCAGGTCTTCACCCTGGCGTCTTCACCCCCTGTTTCTCTAGCTGCTACTGTTCAAAACATCTGAAATGCTTTGGGGCTAGAGACAGAGGCCAAGAACATCCTCGGGGCTTTGCTCAAGAGGAAGCACCAAAGTACCAACCTTCCTGGGCCTTGGGGACAAATGGTACAACGAGGCCACGTGGGTCAGATTTAAAGCCCCGTTTGGCCGAATGGAAGTGGGTGATCAGGGCGATGCTGCTGGGGAGAAACGAAGCAAACCCCACTTTCCTGGGAACACAGCCCGCAGCGGAGCCCAGGAACCTCGGTTCCTCTCTGCTCTCCCTAACAGAACACTCCAGCCAGTGAACTATTTTTATACTTTCTTTGTTGCCTTCCCCCCAAAGTAGAGACATGTTTCTATTCCTTTTCTTTTTGAAAAGTTTTAATCTTGGAAAGAAACGGGCTTTCAATTAAGAAATCAGCCAAGAAAATCACTTCAATAGAATAAACGAAGGCACTCTTGTCCACATTAATTGCTGCCAAAAGCCCCGTGTGCCCACAGCTAGGCAGGTTTGAGAGACTGCAGTGAGACTTAGTAACGGCTCTGTGGGATTCTGGAGCCTCCCGGGGGTCAGCACAAACATTCATGTCTCAGGCACCTGGGAAAATACCTGGATTTTAGATACCCTCTGGCTGCCTTGGGCTAGGCAAAATGGGAGGCACGCATGATGCAGAACTGTGTTTCAATACACACAGGAGGGAGGCAGAGAACGGGAACCCAAACATCGCTTTCATGGTCAAGCCAACTCCTTCCAATGTACCACAAAAAGGCCTGATGCGGCTCAAAGCCACGCGCTAGTTCACAGGTATGAACCGGGCCAACATGGCTGGAGAGATCAGCGCAGCAGGCAGGGCACTTGGCCTGCACGGTCCCCCCGGTTTCATCCTTGGCATCCCACATGGTCCCCTGAGCAACACTAGGACTATCACAGTGAGATACAAAGTTACAAAGTTGTTTATGATTGGGTTTCAGTGATACAGTAGCACCAGGGGTAATTCCTGTTCCTGAATGCAGAGCCAGGACTAACCCCCTGAACACTGCTCGGAGTAACCAAAAAAAAAAATAATAATAATAATAATCCAAACTGGTCAATGCTGAAATGGTCAACTTCTGACCTCTACCAACAAAGGAGAAGGTCAAACTCAGAGATCATATCCTAAGAAATTGCTAAGGAAGGGCTGGAGCGATAGATAGCACAGCGGGTAGGGCGTTTGCCTCGCATGCGGCCGGACCCGATTCGATCCCCGGCATCCCATATGGTCCCTCGAGCACCGCCAGGAGTAATCCTGAGTGCAGAGCCAGGAGTAACCCCTGAGCATTGCTGGGTGTGACCCAAAAAGAGAAAGGAAAAAGAAATTGCTAAGGAAAGCGAGAAGGTAAAGGGTTCAGATACCAGCCTTGCACATAGCACTGTATGGTCCCCTAAACACTGCTGGACTCACCCCCAAGCACAGAGCCAGGAGAAGTCCCCCAATACTGCCAGGTGGACCCCAAACACACCCAAAAAGAAATTATCTCAGAGCTCATCACGACCTATTCCTCCATCTGCCCCCAAACTGGACCTTGCAACTGGCCCCCAGACGCCATTTTCCCAGCAGAACTAAAGGGAGGCATCAGGGTACAGGCACACGGAGCACAGGCCAAGCCACGCGGTGGTCACAGTCCCCGCTGGCTGCCACAGAAGACGGCCCCTTGAGAGACGCGCGATGGCAGGATGGACCCGGGTTCGAGCCCTGGCAACACAAATGACAGGGGAGAGATCCCTGACTCCAGAGTCAGGAGTAAGCCCTGAGCGCCGCAGGATGTGGCTCTGAAACCACCCACCTGACAGACACACCACCTTCCTCGGCGCGAGAACTGAAAGTGCCCACAACCCTCGACTCTCTTTCCAACAACGAGCCAAACTACACTTGGGGTTCACTGCCGCAGAGCGGTGCATACACATGGAGCCCAAAGTGTGCAGCAGAGGCAGCCCCACTGCCCCTCCCATTAGGACCCCGAGGCCCCCAATCTGCAGTCAGGGGTCACACTACTCTGCCAGCTGCCAGAGGGAGAAAAAGGTTCACATTCAACACCGGGTCTTCCAGGCCAGAGACTGCCCGAGGCTCCGGTGCTCGCCTTCCATGCAGCCAACCCCTGCTCCATCCCCCGAGCACCGCCAGGAGCGACCCCTGGTGTGGCCCAAAGCCCAGATCTGACCCCATCCCCTTGGACAGAGGATAATCGAACCCAAGGAGGAACCAGCGCAAGGCGCTGCACGTGTGGAAACTGCCCCGTCAGGACGCCTCCGCAGAACCCCATTGTGGGCTGAAACCAGGAGGAAACCGGAGCCTTTCTCTCCATTCTCTGCTGAGCCTTGCGGGCCGGGGGTTTTGGGCCCGGCGCTCCAGACGTGGAGCTGTACCTCAGCTGTCGGGGTCCTGGATACAAAGCTTTTTTTCCTTTTCCTTTTTTTGGCTTTTGGGCCCACCCAGCGGAGTGCAGGGCTTATTTCTGGCTCCACATTGAGGGATCACTCCCTGTGGGACTTGGGGGACCGTATGCGATGCCAGGGATTGGATCCTGGTCGGTCACATACAAGGAAAAGGTCCTCCCCTGCTGTAGCGCTGTTCCCGGTATCTTGGTTTCTTAACGCTTGCTAGGCAGCAGTGGAGATAGATCCGAGGAACAGCGTTTGGAAACTCAACTCACTCGCATGGCTCTTCTCCCAGCCATTATTCCCCACCTCCAGGAACCCGGGCCGAGGGCCACACGGCCCACCAATAGACACTGCTCTGAACTCAAGCAGGTTCCAAGCTCAGCCCCACTCCCGGCTCAGGAGACGGCCCCGCTTCCCAAGCAGCTAAGGGCTTCCGAATCATTTCGGCCCCTTTGAAGCTCACATCATAGGAGGCTGGAGTGATGCACAGCAGAGAGGGCTCTAGCCTTGCACACAGCCGACCCCTGGGTTGATGCACAGTAGGGAGGGCTGTAGCCTTGCACATAGCCGACGGGGAGGAGAGCTGTAGCCTCACCGCCTGACACCTCACAAAGGCAAGTCCCCCAGGAGTGATTTTTGTGCACAGAGCCAGGAGTCAGGCCTGAAGCACTGCCAGGTGAGGCCCCAAGCACTAACAAATAAATACAGTCCACATCAAGTCAGCCTAGGAGTGCACAGGAGGAAGAAGCAGCTTCCGCGACAGCAGGCAGGCCTACCTCTTGAACCTAGGAGGGGCCGGAGAGAGGATGCAGGGTTAGGATACCGCCTCGCCTGCAGTAGCTCCTGGGTGGATTCCCAGCACGACATGGCCCCCTGCCCACTGCCGGGAGCAACTACCCAAGGGTACACTGGAAGTGACCCCTAAGCACTGTCCTCCCCAAATAAGAGCCCAAAGTTGTGGACAGCACAGGAAAGTAGGTTCCAAGCATGGAGAGGGTGAAATGGCAAGCTTGTTCGCAGCGGCTCTGAAAGCACCAGGCCCGTCAGGAGCTTTGGGTGACCTTTGTCTCCATTTCCATAAAAAAAAGAAGGGTCCAGAGAAATAGCGCAGCAAGAAGGGCACTTGCATGCACGCAGCTGACCCGGGGTTCGATCCCCTGGCACCTCATATGATCCCTGAGCATTGCCAGGAGTAACCCTGAGTACCACCGTGTATGGCCAAAACAAGCAATATATAAATAAAGTGTTAAAATGTGTAAAAATAGGGGCCAGAGCAATATGTAGCAGATAGGGTGTTTGCCTTTCACGCAGCCGACCTGGGATCCATCCCCAGCGCCCCATAGGGTCCTCTGAACACTGCCAGGAGTAATTCCTGAGTGCAGAGCCAGGAGTAACCCCTGAGCATTGCCAGGTGTGGCCAAAATAAGCAAAAAAAAAAGTGTAAAAATATAAATAAATAACAATTTTGACCCCCTCTGGTTCTCTAACGTGACCCCCCACCCAGGTTCTCTAATGCATTCTCATTTCTTTTCCAGCATGATTTTCCTTGGGAGAGGTGTCTTCCAAGTGGTCCTCAGGCCTGGAGGCCACATGGCAATTCTTGGCTAACCAGGCCACAGGCTCAATGCAAGGGTCCACAGATGCGCTGCCGCCCCAGCAGTCTGGAGGTCCGGGGGCTTCAGGGCAATCTACTGGGACTAGAAATGTCCAGTGTCCAGAGCTGCCCCTGGTGACCCTCAGGGTATCACGTAGTCAGGAATAGAACCTGGGTCGGGCACATGAGGCTGTACCCTCATAGCAACCCTAATCCCGGCCTAACTCTCCTTTTCCTCCCCCCACCCCCTTTTGGATCACACTCTGCAATCCTTAAAGGTTACTCCTGGCTCTGCACTCAGGAATTACTCCTGGAGGTACTCAGGGGACACCACGGGATGCTGAGGTTTGAACCCAAGTCAGCCATGTGAAAAGCAAACACCCTCCCCGATACTATTGCTCCGGCCCGCCAACTCTTCTTTTTCAATACATGAATCTTCAGAAAGTCCATCCTGCACTAAAAATAAAACAAAGTGAATACTCAGGGCGCGGTGGCGTACTGGGTATGGCCTGGAGCCTTGATGTGGGCTAAGCCACTTGATTCTCAGCGACCCGAGATGTTAAAGAGACCACCTTTCCCTTTGCAGATGAGGAAACCAACGCCCAGGGTCTTGCAAAGCCTCAGAGAGGCACCGACAGCCACTGCAGCTGTGCGCTGGAATGCCCCGTGGCCCAGAACACGGCCTGTTCAGGAGGAAGCCAGTGACCACGGGAAGGCCGAGAATGCCCAGGAAGGCCGAGAATGCCCAGGAAGGCAGAGAATGCTGGCGGATCTGGTCCACACAGACACAGACTCCCGGGATGGCACCAGCCGCACAAGCACAGCGCCTGGCCACCCTCCATTTACCTGAGGCCACTCCCTGCGGTTTCTGGGCTCAGTCAAAGCCAAAAGCCATTATCCCAAAGCCAGGCCAAGCATCGCAGATGGCAGTGGCTGGCTGCTGGCGGCAGATTATGGCCTGGCCGCATTGTTTATTGATGTGATGATGTCAGAGCTATTGGAGAGTTCTCCAGACACCCGTTTCTTGGACATCCACACTCCTAACCTGCCTGCAATGCTTGGTGCCCATGGCCTGGTCCTACAGAGCATCTACGGAGTGAGCACGCCCGCAGGTCCGCCCCTGCAAAGGCCTTTTAGCAATAGCTCCACTCCAAGCCCTCTCCACTGCTCAGGTATTTATGTCCCAAGGGACTGTCTTCAGGACCCTCCCCACTGCCCCCCAAATAAAAACAAACAGAGCCTATTAAAGAATACAAACAAGGGGCCAGAGAGAGAGTACAGAGGGGGGCGATACTTGCCTCACACGCAGTCGACTCAGACTGGATCCCCAGCACGGCATAACAGTCCCCAAACACTGCCAGGAGTGACCCAAAACCAAAATAAAGAAAAGAAAACAAACTAAACATCTAGGCCCAGGAAGACAGCCATGGTCCCGCTAAGCTGGTTTGGTGCACACACACACACACACACACACACACACACACACACACACACCTGACTCCTTTAAAACTCTGCAGAGGAATACACACCCCACAAAACATGCAAAACCAGCCATCAGCTAAGCCACATCAAACACAGTACATGTATTTTTTTTTTCAAAAAAAGCAAGAGGGGGAGGGAAAGAGAGAAAGAGAGAGAGTCAGAGAGACAGAAAAAAGAGAGGAATGGAGAGAGAGAAAGAGAGAGGAAGGGAGACAGAGACAGAAAAAAGAGAGGGAGGGAGAAAGAGAGTCCGATGGTGAGACAGAAGCAGAGACAGAAAAGAGAAGGAGGGAGAAAGGGAGGAAGGAAGCAGCCGACCTAACTTAGCAGCAGAATAAGTCAATTTGTGCAAGTGATGATCGGGCCCCGGCTCCGGAGAAACTGGGTCATGGAAACACTCTATCTAAATATTCCGAAAGTGTTTATGAGCTGCAGGATGGGGCTGCCGGCATGCTGTTCTCTCACAGGGAGCTTTTCCCTCACTGCCTGGAGCAGGAATCGGAGGCACTATGAGAAAGCTGGAGTCCTCACAACAGCCTCACGGCAAGGGTCTCGGAGGCGGAGAAGCGGGTGAGCTGGGCTCAGAAACAGCACTGCCGCTGGGCGAGTGACCACACGTGGCAGCCCCGTGTCTGCAGGGGGACACTACCCGCTCCCCGCGCCCAGCTATGAGACGACTGGGCAAACCGAGGGCACCTCCCGAGGGGCAGGGGCTTCTCCTTACGGTCCGTGCCCGGGGGCCATCTGCGGAGCTCCACACAGCCCTCCCGATCTGCTGCCGTCGCATTGGCGCTTTGCTCCAGACAGACCAGGGCTGTGGGGCTCGTGAGCACTCTTGGGTCCGAAGGAAAAACAAGTCTCAACATCCTCTTTTGAGTGGACGGAGCGCCAGATGGCCACTGGTTTCCAGTTTCCACCAGAGGAAGGAAATCACCGGCTGTTGTCATCTAAAGCCTCTTTGCATTCTAGGCAAAGGCCCAGAGAAAATAAAATTACTCCGGCGCCCCCTGGGATGGTCTTGCTGCCCTGCACTTCCAGGGAGCCCCCTGGCGTGCCCCCATGCCCCCGCTGCTCCCCACTGCAGCTCAGGAGGAGCCTTTGCCTCAGCTTGGTGGGGTCTGGCACAGCTTCGGTGAGCGCCGTCTGCTTGGGGCATCACATGCACTCCACGGAGACGTGGAGATCGATGAGGTTGTTTCATTGTACCCCCCAAGGTGTCGCCTTGGGGCTGGAGTGACAGCACAGCGGGGAGGGCACTTGCCTTGCATGTGGCGGACCCGGTTCTATTCCTGGCATCCCATAGGGTTCCCTGAGCACTGCCAGGAGTAATTTCTGAGTGCAGAGCCAGGAGTAACCCCCTGAGCAAAAGAAAATCCACAAGGTGTTTTCTTACACACTGGCTGTTGGGGGCTGCCCTGAGCCTACTGGGGGGGATTCCAAGAGTGGGGGGCTGCTCTGGTTGTGCCTTTAGGTGAGGCAGGCAGAGGGGTGGGCTCCAACATGGCGACACCCAGCTCTGACAGGGTGAGGGGGTGGGGGGGGGTCTGGAGCCAGGACCCCCGGGCATGCAAGGATTGGTCTCTGTTTTCTTTTTTTGGGGGGGTCACACCCAGCGATCCTCAGGGGGTTACTCCTGGCTCTGCGCTCAGGAATTACTCCTGGCACTGCGTGGGGACCATATGGGATGCCAGGGATGGAACCCAGGTTGGCTGCATGCAGGGCAAATGCCCTACCCGCTGGACTATCGCCTCCGACCCTGGTCTGTTTTCCGATAGACTGGGGAACAGTGAGGGAATGGCAGCGATACGGCACATCCAGGGCCAAGGAGACTCCAAGGCCGGGGTGCAGCGCTGCAGGCCTGACCTGGCCTTGATGCGTGGCACCACAGGGTCCCTCAGACGCCCCTTGAGCAGCCCGAGTAGGGTGTGCCTCCACCACGCATACAAACAGAAGAAAGGTGCACTTGCAGAGCAAAACCTACCTCAGCTCCAACAACCATCAGAGTCGGGCCCATCATTGGCTCATCTTATAGATGAGGAAACTGAGGCACGAGTCCTTAAGTCCTCGCTCCGGGCTGGAGAGATAATGCAGGGCTTACGCTGCTTGCCTGGCCAATCTCCTTTGATTCCAGCACTGCATCGTGGGAGCACGGAGCCGGGAGCAGGGTCCAAGCACCTCCAGGTACGGCTCAACACGTGCCTCCCCCATAAATCCTTTGCTTTTTTAAAAGAAGTAACAGGAATGTGGAGGAGTTCAGGCTCAGCTGCAGGGAGGAGGGAGAGAGGGGAAAGGGAAGGGGATGGAAGGGAAGGGAATAAAGGGGAGAAATTGGGAGGGAAGGGAAGGGGAAGGAAAGGGGGAAGGGAAGGGAGGGGAAGGGAAAGGAGTGAGGGGGGAGGAGGAGGGAAGGGGAAGGCAGGGAAGAGCGGAAGGAAAGGGGAAGGGAACGTAGGGGAGGGGAGGGAGGGAAGGGAAGGGAAACAGGCGGTCTTCTTGTCCACGAGGCCTTAAATGGAGACTTACTGCCTGTCTGTCTGTCCACAGCCGCAGGCTGGCATGTGGTCATCTCCATTAGTCAGACAAGAAGGATGCGGAAGGCGTGTAGCCCCCAAGCAGGCCAGGCGGGGCTTTTTCCCAGGGGCCCTTCCTGGCGGTACGGGCTGATCGGGAGTGGCCACCAAGGTCATACCTGGCAGTGCTGGGGGGCGGAGGCATGGGCGCCGGGACCAAACTCTGTGTGTTCTACCTCTTACTCGATCTCCCGACCCTCTTGGGAGTTCAGGTTGAACATGACATTTTTCTCCATTCAAGAGCTCCAGAGGGGAGCACCTGGCCTGGACTTAGTGTCCCCCACCCTCAGCGCCCCCCAGTGCCCCCGGGCCTGCTGTCATGATCCCAGATAGGTTCAGATTTGTGGCTGGGCTCGGGTTTTATTTCAGGATGACAGCCTACAGAGCCATTTGACATCTTGTGTTTGAACCCTGGCTGCCCGGCACACTTTCTCTGCAGACATCACTGGCAGGGCCTGTGGGTCTGGTCGGGAGGGGTGCAGAGTCGGGCAGGGGGCCCAGAGGCATCCCTCCTTCCAAACGCTGCAGTGCCCCCAGAGACTCCTGGGCTTTGCCTTCACACACTTCTTCCCTGCCCTCCTCCAAGAAATTCTGGAAATGGGACTGGAGTGATAGCAGAGTGCGGAGGGTGTTTGCCTTGCACATGCTGACCTGGGTTCGATCCCTGGCATCCCATATGGTCCCTGAGCACTGTTAAGAGTAATTCCCGGGTGCCAAGCCAGGAGTAACTCCTAACCATTTCCAGGTGTGGCCCAAAAAGAAAAAAAGCATTCTGGAAATGGGGCTGGAGTGATAGTGATAGTACATGGGGAGGGCACTTGCCTGGCACGCGGTCAACCCAGATTCAATCCTGAGCTTCACATATGGTTCTCCAGAACCACCGGGAGGGATCCCTGAGCACAAAGCCAGGAGTAACCCCTGAGCACAGCTGGGTGTGGTCCAGGAAATACAAGGAAAAAGAAATTTTGGAAACTGAGGCAGGGGTCTGGCTGGGCCATTTGCTCAAACTGCTGGGTGTGTCCTCTCACCCTGCTTCAAGCAATGTCCTGGTGGGCCCCTGGCTGGACACTGGCGGATGGTGTCAACTCACTAAATGTATGCTCACCAGATCTGCTTCCCCCTGATAGCTCTCCCTGCAGCAGCCGGGCCGGGCACGACAGCAGCGAGGCCTGATAAGCACTTTCAGGGGAGTCTCCTGGAGCGAAAGTCCCGCAGACTTCCGGGGGACCCACCTCCCTCCCAACAGGCTCCTCTCTTGGCCTCAGCAGGGTGCTCAGGGCGCCTCACTGGGAGACTCCTCTCCCAGGCCCACTGCCCTGGCTGCCCCCTGTGCCCCTCAGTGCTGGCCACTGGCCTCTGTGCCTCTCATCCCACGGCTGTCCTCAGGCTCTGCCCCAGCGCCGCCTGATTCTGTCTCTACACTGTCCACTTCGTCTCTCCCAGGGCAGCGGCGGGGCACTTCTCCAAGCTGGTCAAGCCCAAGTCCTCAGGAGCCGGCAGGACACCCCTCTCCAGGCTGTCTGTGTGGGTACACTGACAGGTGAGGGACGAAGAAGACAAAGGAGAAGGACGAAGCGTCTCTCCTCAGCGTCTCTCCTCAGCGTCTCTCCTCAGCGTCTCTCCTCCCTCTGTTCCCTCCTTCCTCTATCCAACAATAATTCAGCAGCAGCTTCATAATCACCCCTAACTCCTCCGAGTATGGTGGAGCTCGGGGTGACTCTTGACTGTTCTCAGTCACTAAGGGAAGTGCTCGGGTAACCACAAGTGGTCCCAGGATCTGAACCACGTCGCAGCCACGGCCACATGTAAGGCAAGTGCCCTAACCACCATGCAACAGACATCACTTCATGTGAAGCACTATCGCAACCCACAGGATACTTCTAGGGGGTCACAGCTTCCCAGGAGGGGTAGATGGTTACCGCTGGACATAGAGCTTAGGGGGAACAGGCTGTGGCTTTACTCTCAGGTGAGGAGCTGCCTGCTGCCATCAACAGTGCAGGTGGGGATGGGAATAAGAATCCCTAAGGAATAAGAATCATAAATGTTTCAAATGCTTGAAAATTCACCATCGTTGGGGGCAGAGAGAGAGAGAGAGAGAGAGAGAGAGAGAGAGAGAGAGAGAGAGAGAGAGCACAGCGGGTAGGGCATTTGCCTTGTATGCAGTCAACCTGGGTTCAATCTCTGGCACCCATAGAGCCCCCAGAGCCCTGCCAATAATGATCCCTGGGCAGAGAGCCAAGAGTAAGCCCCGAGCACCACTAGCTGAAGCCCAAAAACAAACACGAAATAAACCACCATCTTCTTCCTATTACTGTGGTCCCCAAGGCTGAATCGGCAGGTGTGAGAGGAGGAGGGGAGCCTGAAGAGCTTCATGTGATGAAGCCGCTCTAGCCACCATCCTCACCCCAACTCAGTGGTTCCTGAACTCGCTTTAAGAAACCTCCGGAAGGAGAATAAAGGCGGTTCACTGGAACCATGGCCTCGGGGGGGCAGGTATTCCAGCCCTCAGCTTTCCAATAACCTATGTTGAAAAGCAGAGACTCTTTTGGGGCAGTCTTTAGTCAGGTCCAAGCCAGGGTTCCTACTGCACGAACCCCGTTTCTCTCCACCCTGACCTTATGCAACCTGGGGAATCTCTAAGAAAAAACTCAGGGGCTGGAGAGATAGTATAGCGGGTAGTGTGTTTGCCTTGCATGCGGCTGACCAGGGCGCAACCCCAGCACCTCCTACGGTCCCTTGAACCCTACCAGGAGTAATCCCTGAGTGCAGAGTCAAGAGTAAGCCCTGAGCACCTCCAGAGGTGGCCCCAAAACAAAAAAAAATTTTTTTTGGCTTTTTGGGCCACTCACAGCAATGCTCAGTGTTACTCGTGGCTCTGCACTCAGGAGAGCTCTGAGCAGAGCTCGGGGGCCCATATGGGATGCTGGGGATTGAACCCGGTTGGCCTCATGCAAGGCAAACACCCTCCTTGCTGTGCTAACACTATGGCCCCCCAAAAAAATTTTTAATGCTGAAGAAGAAAAGAAATCTAGGGGGACCAGAGCGATAGCACAGTGGGTAGGGCATCTGCCTTGCACTCAGCTGACCCGGGTTCAATCCCCAGCATCCCATATGGTCCCCGAGCACCGCCAGGAGTAATTCCTGAGCGCAGAACGAGGAGTAACCCCTGAGCATTGCCGGGTGTGACCCAAAAATAAAAAAAGGAAAAAAGAAATTTAGTACAAGCTCCCGTGGGTCACTAGGGGGCACTCCTGTGCCTATGAGGAAGGCCCACACCCCTTCCTCATTGTTTCCTTCTGTTCCGATGCTGCTTATCCGTCTTCCATTCAACCTCAGAGTCTAAGCAAGTCAGGTGATTTGAGGGCAAGACCCAAACCAGGGCCCGAGCTATAGTACAGTGGGGGGGGGGGCATTTGCCGTGCACGTAACTGACCCGGTACAATCCGTGACATCCCAGATGGTTCCCTGAGCACCACCAGGAGTAAATCCTTAGTGCAGAGCCAGGAGTAACCCTTGAGCATTGCCAGGTGTGATCCGAAAAGCACACACACACACAAAAAAGACCCAACCATTCCCGAGGTCTAGTAATCAAAGGTCTCTACGGCCCATACTCCATGCACTGGATTTGACGTTTGCTGCCCAGACCCAGAGGGCCTCGTGCATCTGCGGAACCTGGATGCAGCGCCCCCATCTCCGGGCTTCCCCGCCTCCCGCTCCCCATTCTTTGGGGCCCCAATCTTTGCAGAATGCCAAACAGCACCCCAAAGACAAGAACCCCCATATTATTCTATATGGAAGGCTTCAACCCCCAAGCTAGCCAAGCCTGTTCATACAACTCCATAACAGATAACAGCTCACAGTTATTACTCATTACGGCCAGGTGCTATACTAGAGACTTCATACTTAAGTGCCTTTACACCACAAGCCCATGAAATCCACTTTACACATGGGAAACAGACGCCACAGCAGAGCGGCAGCCCAGCTCTCCCAGAAACACGCGGGTTGGAGGCGCTTGCTGGTCTCCGCGGTGTCTGTCTCATGCCATAGTCGCTTCCAAGCTACCTATGGTTTAGTAACCAGTTCCCAAATGTCCTAGTAATTGAGCAACTGCCTCAGAGGTCAAGTTGGCTTGGCCAAGGTCACTGAGTGATAGATTTGGATGGGAACCAGTGGTTCAGCAGAATCTAGTCTCAGAGAGGGGATTCGGCAGGGCTGGGACCAGCCAACAAGAGGGAAAAGCGAAAATAAGTCCTGCCACTGGATCCTGAGGTGGCTAGGACTCTGGGAAGGTCTGTGAGCAGTGGGGACGCTGGCACGTCTCATGGACCACCATCCCCAGCTGCTCTTTCTAATGACCCCCGGGAGTCCTGCTGCAGGGAGCCGAGCCCTTCCTTCACTAAGGCTGAAACGATTTGCATCATTTGACGGATGGGAAAGCGGCGCCCCACTACCACGGACCGAAAAGAGCGAGTCTTAGCTGCGCCCAACAACTCACAGAGAGGCTCCAATGTGGGGTTCCCCGCAGCCCCCCCGGATCCCAGCTCTTCACATGAAAATGAGATAGTAGGTGAGCAAGACGGGAACCAGCCTGCACAGACACAGGCAGCAGCGGCGGGTCCGCAATGGGAGGATTCTCGGGCTGGGACTGGGACCAGCTGCCTCACAGCTTGAGGGCTTCCCCCGGCTCTGTAGGCGCGACGCTATGGGGGGCTGGGAGGGGGAACCCCAACCCCCCATGCACAAGCTTGTCGCTGTCCCACAATGCTGATCCAGAAGTGTCAGGTTGGCGGGGAGCTCGGTTTCTTCCCACCATGGGTGCGTGGTCCCCCCCACGGCCCCACTCCGTGGCCACAGTCGGTCCACAGAGGCAGCCAAGCCGAACCTCGGGGTACTCGTCTCCGCGCGTCTTCACCGCCCCAGAGCTCGGCGTCGCGGGTGCAAGACTGGGGGGTGGGGGAGCGCCGCAGCCCCCGCCCGGCCGCCCCGTCCAGGCGCGCGTGCAGCTGGGCGCCCGCAGCCGCCGAAATAGGCTCCAGGCTGGGGTGGGCGGGCGCGACACTCTGCTTTGAGACTGTCCAGCCCACGCCATCTCCAAAGTTTGGGTCTCTCCGAGACCATCCCTGAAAAGAAAAGCGCCGTGGTTCCTCCTTTCCTCCAAACTTCCTTCCCGGGGCTCCAGCGCAGTCGCCCGGGCTGGGGACCGCGGGAGCGGGTGGCAGCGGCGGCCCGGCCGGCGGGGGCTCCCGTCGGGGCGGCTGCGCGGAGCCGCGCCCCAGAGCAGGCGGGAGCGGAGGATGCCCTGGACGGGCAGTTGTCGGGCCCGGGCGGCTCCGCTCGCCCCGAGGGGGAGCCCCGAGCCCCAGCCGCTGCGCCCCCCGAGCCGCTTACCTGACGGCGGCCGCTTCCTGCTCAGCCGGCTCACGGCGCGGTTGAACATCGCCGCGGACGCCCCGGGAGGAAGGAGGAGCAGCCGCGCCGGAGCGGGAGGAAGGCGAGGAGGCTGCGGCCGCCGGGGGGAGGAGCCCGCTCGGCACCGCCCCGCCGCGCCCGGCCCCGCGCGCCGCCCCCTCCGGCCCCGCGCCGCGTGGCGCGATCGGGGCGTCCTCCCTGCCGCCGGGCGGGCCCGGGTGAACCCCGCAAATGCCGGCCCCCCGCCCTGGGAGGGCGGGCACTCGCCCGGAAAAGGGGGACCCCCTGGCAGCCTGGGCCTTAGGCATCTTCCCAAAGCGCTTGGCGAGTCCGGAGGGACCCCGCGGGGCTCCCCAAACAGCCTCCGTCGGCCTCGCGCCCCCCAACTCCATCCACCTAGCGGTGTCGGGCTTGCAACCTGCAGCCCCGGAGCCTGACACGGCGCATCCCCAGACTCCGCGGCTCTGTGCGCCTCGGCGGGGCGGCTGGAGGGGGGGGGTCATCACCCGGTTTACAGACCCGGAGGCCTCGCGCGTCTGCGGAACCTGGACGCAGCGCCCCCATCTCCGGGCTTCCCCGCTCCCGCGACCTGCGATCGCGGTGCACCCCGACCTGCTCGGCCCCGACTCGGGGGCGCAGGGGCCCACCTTGCCTGCCCAGGGCGTAGCCGCACCCGGCCGCGGTGGCGGCGCCCCCCGAGTGCACCGAGCGGGAGCGGGTGGGCGCCCCTGGCGAGCCGCGCGCGGGAACCCTGAGCGCCCTCTCCCTTGGGGCCTTGGGGTCCCCGGGGTCAGTCTCTTGGAGATGCAGCAGAAACCCCCCGGGGTTCGGGCCCCGGGACGTGCCTCCGCGCCACACACCTACTGGGGGAGGGTTGGGGGACACGTCTCTAACTTGGGGACACGTGGCGCGCCTTCCGGCGGGGCCTTTGCGCCCAAGCCGAGAACTACTCGGCCACGCAGCGCGCTGCGCTCTCCCGCCGAGTCACCTGCTCGCCCCCCTCCGGCTCGCGGCTCTGCTTCTGCACAGCAGCCCTGGCGCTGGGTGGGTGTTCGGCAGCCTTCTGGGCGTTTGGTTCGCGAGGGATTCTTTGTGGCGAGCCTTATTTTTCTCCTTGTGTATCTGGCTTTGTCTCTAAATTGGTCTTTATTTTTAGCTGTACTAATTGCTATTTTTCTAAGCTGGGCGTCGCCGGCCCCCTCCACCCACCCTTTCTCAGCATTCTTACTAGTTGGCACTTTCTTTGATCTCTTCTATTCTGAGCTTCCCGTTCCGCTATTTCCCAGTTCTCCTTGCCCCCACCCCCAGCCCTGGGTCCCAGTTCCACCCTTCTCAAGCCCGGTGACTCCTGGAGCCCTTGGTCCCGCTCCTTCCCTTGACTTCCCAGACACTTTTCCTAAACTCTGGCCCACCCGGAGGGACTTTATTCTGGCTCCTGAAGCTGATGAGGGTTTCAGCGGCCACCGCTTGGAGTGGAGATCACGGCACGGGGAACAGGGTAAATACCCCCAAGCCAACGCTAGATTTTAAAGGTCACCTCTTCCGGGCTGGCGCTTCATTCCTGTGCCCTGAACCTCGATACTTCTGCAGAGGGTCTCCCAAGCGCCCCGGATTGCCCAGAACTCTTAAAGCCTGGCTGTCTGGATCCAAACGAAGTTGCCCCTGTTCTCATAACAACCGGAATGTGTGCAGTGTTGCCTGGGCTGAGAACAGTCCGCAGGCAAACAAGCCCAGGGCCCTGGTGCGGGGCCAGTACGTGGGGGTGCTGGGCTGAGTGTTAGGTCCACCTTCGTGTCCTGAAAACCCCTGGTGTGCCCTGGGTAGCTCCTGAGTCTGCACGCCCACCTGCCAGTCTAGGTAGCCGGGCCTTCCTGCAAGGGAGGGAACACAGGACAGCTTCAAATGATTCCATTCCTCCCTTTAGCACATCAGATTATAAATACCAAGAAAAGGACCTGCATTTCAATTGAACTGTGTGTGCAGTTTGAAGTTTTTGCTGGGGAGCATTAAAAGACTGTAGATTTTGGAGGAAAAAAAATAGATGTTTTAGTGCTCAAAGAACCAAAAGCCAGTTTTCAGAAAACACACACATAGGCATGCACACACACACAATTCAGCGCCCGTCCCTGCACTTGGGCTGATGTACTTGTGTCCCAGAGCTTGCCTGCCTGTCCAGCCTCCACAAGTACAGTAGCTGGACTGCACAGCAGGCTGCTGGGCCCCCTCCTGGCCTCTGGCCTCACTTTTGCTGGAACAACATTCGATTTGGAGCATGAGACGACGTCTCTAGTAAGGCAGATTTCAGTGTTCTGGACTTCAGGTTTCATTGCATTAATAATACTAGTGCTAAGCATTGAGCCCAGGGCCTCACACCTGCAAGGCAAACACTCTATCACTAAGCTGTATCCCTGGCCTTTGACTTCAACATTTTTTTTCAAGGAAAATATCAAAGGATGGGGGCTTGGGGCCACACCAGTGCTGCTTAGGGTCTGTTTCAGGCACCAGAAGGCTGTGCTCTGTGCTCAGGGATCACTCCTGGTGACGCTCAAAGGGCCCAGTGCAATGCCAGGGGTGGGCCAGAGTCAGCTGCACGCAAGGCACACAGGTACCCGCTGTACCATCTCTCTGGTCCCTAGAGCTCAATATTTTTTATTCTATTTGGACTTTAAAATATTGATGAGAGATGGAGTGATAGTACAACAGGGAAAGCATTTGCTATGCACATGGCTGACCCAGATTCGATCCCCGGCATCCCATATGGTCCCGTGAGCAACACCAGGAGTAATTCCTGTGTGCAAAGCCAGAAGTGACCCCTTAACATCTCCAGGTGTGACCCATAAAGCCAAATATATTTATTGGTAAGAGGAGGCCAGAGTGATAGTACAGTGGGTAGAGTGTTCCTTTGCATGTGGCCGATTTGGGTCCAATCTTCAATGTCCCATATGGTCCCCCAAGTACTGCCAGGATAACTCCTGAGTGAAGAGCCAGGAGTTACCCCTACACATCACTAGGTGTGACCCCAAAACCAAATATATACAAATATGTGTAAGAATAATGCATATCTGACAGGTTATAAAGTAATGTGAGGGGCCAGACCAATAGTACAGCGGGGAGGGAGTTTTCCCTGCATGAGGTCGACCTGGGTTCAATCCCTGGCATCCCATATGATCCCCGAGCACCGCCAGGAGTAACTCCTGAGTGCAGAGCCAGGAGCAAGCCCCTGAATATCAACAAAAGCTGATAAAATAAATAAGCAAATAAATAAATAATGCGACTTCAGTTTGAAAGTTATTAATTTTGTAAATAATGTTAAAACATTGGTAAGTTGGGAATGTGTCTCTAACAATAAATCATAAGATATAAAATATGTTTTGTAATCTCATAAAAAACCCACCCATATGAGGGAGGTAAGAGACAGTCAAATAAGGAAGTCAAGCAAGGGCCTGACTTGGAGTCGGACCTGAGTCCTCGTGGCCTGCAGCAGACCAACTGCATGTGCCCTTACAAGACCCCGGCAGGAGAACGAAGCACAGCAGGCGCTTGGTTATACGTGGCCAGGAGTAATTCCTGAGTACAGAGCCAGGAATAAACCCTGGGCACATCCAGGGTGCCCCATTCTCCACCACACCCCCAAAAGACTTGCAGCTGGAGGCTGGAGCTGGAAAAGATCTAGGAAGAGGCCCGCTAGAGGAGGCGCCACCACTGAAAACACTAAAAGCACAGAGATGCTGGGGCGTAGACACAAACTTCACGGGAACCTGAATTCCTCTCACTTCCTCTCCAGCGCTACTTCTAGGAGCTTATTTTTTGTTTCATCTTATTTTGTGCCACACTCAGCTTTTTATTTTTATTGTTGTTTGGCTGTGCTCTCGGCTTACTCCTGGCTCTACACTCAGGTTTCACTCCTGTTAGGCTCAGGGGACCATATGGGGTGCCTAGACTAACCTGCTGTACTGTCTCGACCCCCAGGGGCTAAAGCTTGGCTGAGCTTGGGGGCTGCCCCTGGGGGAGGGGACATGTGAGTCTCTGGGGGTAAACCCCCACCTCTGCCTACAAAGCATGGGTTCCCTAAGCTCGCTCTCTCCCCTCTCTCTCTCTCTCTCTCTCTCTCTCTCTCTCTCTCTCTCTCTCTCTCTTTCATTCACTCATCTTCCTACAATGCTGTTTTAATGATCAATTTTAACCCTAGACTGTGAAAAGCATTGCCTTAAAAATAAAGAGATTGGAGGCTGGAGCGATGTACAGCAGGTAGGGCTTTTGTCTTGCAAGTGGTTGACTCTGATCACCAGCATCCCATATGGTCCCCCAGCACTGTCAGGGAATTGCCTGACCATCG
>JAJIBD010014782.1:0-40784 GCA_021461705.1 Cryptotis parvus | reverse complement strand
CATGCGTCGTCTCTAAGCGGTGTCAGCTGTCCTGGGCGTGAAGAGAGGAGTCAAGTGGGAGGGCTCTAAGGTTACTGAGGCAGGGAAACTGAGTCACACGAAAACGCCTGTGCTCCACGAGACCAGGGGAGAAACCAGTGCGTCCTCCAGATTCCGGGTCCTGGCCGCTGCAGCCGGGGGCCTGGGGAGACCCCGGGAGGCCCAGTCCCTGGACGGTGGGGACCGCCCCTGCCGTCCCTCCCGGGCTCAGGGCGGGGCCGGCCCGTGAGTCAGCTGCTCCCGGTGCCGGAGGGCAGAGCCGCGGGGTCCTGTCCGGGGCGCGACTGGGCCCGAGACCCGCCCTCCCGGCCGCGCCCCTTCAGTGCCCGAGCCCAAGCTTCCCGCACCAGCCATGGCCGAAGAGCAGCCGCAGGTCGAGCTGTTCGTGAAGGTAAGCGCTTCCTTCCCGGCTGCCCACTGCTGGGAGGCGACTCTCGGCTCTCGCAGCCCGGCTCACGCGCGTCTCTTCCCCCTGCCCCGCGGCCGCACGTGCGTAATTGGGAAGGGTGCGGGAGACCCGCGGGGAGCGCAGGCACAGCGAGTCCGTAGGCCACGCGCAAAGTTGGTAAAAGTTCAGTTCCAGGGCGAGAAGGACAGGCGGCAGAGGAGGGCCGGTGGGAGCTGGCCGGGTGCGGTGGACAGCCCACGGGAGCTCTGGGGGAGGGGGCTGGAGAGGCGCAGGGCGACCCCAGCAGGCGCGCTCCGGGCGGGATCAGAGCGGCCGGGCGTCTGTGCGCCCCCCGGAGGGAGGCTCCCAGGAAGAGGGGTGTGGGGGGAGCCCCTGGACGCAGCCCGTCCGGAGCGCAGGGGACCCGGCTGAGAGGTGATGGAGTGGCGGGGAGGAGAGAAAGGGAGAAGGTGGAAATGAAGTTTGGGGGGCCGCTGCAGAGCCCGGCCGGGAGGAAAGTTGGGCTTGGGAAACCCTAACTGTGGGGCTTGGGGTTGGAAGAACCCCCACTCCCCTCCCTTCCTGTGGGTGCGGTTGGGGGCACTGGGCCGTTGGCGCTAGCGCGGCCCCCCTCCCCAGGCTCTGCTTTCTCCGGCTCTGGGACGTCACCGCTGCCCTCCCCTCTGGGTTTCCCCGGTGCCGCTGGCTCTCCCCACCCTTCGATTTGCTGCGGCCTGTCTCCCCACTTCCTCCCTTTTGTTCCTCTCGCCTTTGCGCGTTGTCGTCGTCACTGTCCGCTGGGCTGTGCGTCCTGGACCCGTGGGCAGCCTTTCCCCACTCTGCTCCCTGTCCGCCAAAGCCCAGTGGCAGGTTCCACCCCCGTTTAGGTGCGGTCCCCACCTCATTTCACACTCCCCTAAAGGGCTATTTTTACCCCTGTAAAAAATAGGGGTAGGCTGTAGGTTTGGCCTCATCCGGCTGAGGAATTGTCTGGAGCCTCAGCCGTGATCTTGGCAGACTCCAGCAGGGTCCCGGGAAGGGGCTTGGGGCACCGAGCAGCAGCCGGTGCTGCCAGGCCTCAGCCTGACCGGTCCCCACACCCCTTCTTAACCCTGAGGTTGGAGACTCAGATGAATCACTCTCAGCTAGGGGGAGGTGCCCCTCGGGGATGAAGTCATCAGCTGCCAATCAGAGCGCAGCCCCCTCTCTGCAAGGGAAGGCTTTGGGCCCCTGGGCTCCCACCTAGCCGCCACCTTGGGTGAAGGTGAGAAGGCCCTGTGGCTACCAAATCTGCCTGTCTTCCTGTGCTGCTTCCTTCAGGAACCCAGGCCACTGCCACCTGGCCTCACCAGAGCATCTCTCGGGGCTGTTCGAAGGTTGATGTGAAAATTAAGTGAACTTTTGTATGGGAAATGTTTAGCATAGTGCATAGGAAATGAAGTATGTTGATATTTTTGTTTTGCTTTTTGGGTCACACTGGCTATGTTCAGGGGGTTACTCCTGGCTCTGTACTCATGAATTACTCCTGGCTGCACTCAGGGAACCATATGGGATGCCAGGGGTCAAACCCGGGTCAGCTGCATGCAAGGCAAACACCCTCCCGCTGGGCTATTGCTCTGGCCCCTCTTTTCTCTCTCTAGGGCTTCCCCATTTTCTAGCATCTGTCCCCTTGACCTACGATTCTGGATCGTAGGTCTGTCCCCTACAGGGAGGACAAGGTCTGTCCCCTTGACCTACGATTCCGGAGAGAGCATCCAGATTGATCTGCCACTGATGTGACTAACCCAGCCCCCTAGCTGGGAGAACAGTTTTGGTGGGGCAGTTGCTGATAGCCCCAACAAGACTGTGGAGGGGGAGGGACTGGAGCTATAGGACAGAAGGTGGAGCACTTGGCTTGCATGTGGCTGACCCAGACTCCATACCAGAGTCCCGTATGGCGCTCTGACCCATGTGGCTGACCCAGACTCCATACCAGAGTCCCGTATGGCGCTCTGACCCATGTGGCTGACCCAGACTCCATACCAGAGTCCCGTATGGCGCTCTGACCCATGTGGCTGACCCAGACTCCATACCAGAGTCCCGTATGGCGCTCTGACCCATGTGGCTGACCCAGACTCCATACCAGAGTCCCGTATGGCGCTCTGACCATCACCAGGAGTAAGCCTTGAGCAGATGTGCTCTCCCCCCCCCCCCGCCCAAATAAGGTGTAGAGGGGAGATTGAGGGTCTAGCATGCGCTGACAGAGAAGTTAGATCAGAGAGTATGGCCGAGGGTGGGTACACTGACCTAATCCTGCATGTGGGCTTGTTTTTCAGGCTGGCAGTGATGGAGCGAAGATTGGAAACTGCCCCTTCTCTCAGAGACTCTTCATGGTCCTCTGGCTCAAGGGGAGTGACCTTCAATGTCACCACGGTTGACACCCAAGAGGTAGGCCCACTCTTCCTCATATGTGCGCATACAGGCTCTCCCCTCCAACTCCTTTTTCTTTTTTTTTGGGGAAATCACACCCAGCAATGCTCAGTGGTTATTCCTGGCTCTGCTCTCAGGAATTACTCCTGGCGGTGTTTGGGGTACCATTTGGGATGCCAGGCAATCGAACCCGGGTCGGCCGCGTGTGAGGCAAATGCCCTACCCGCTGTCCTATTACTTCGGCCCCTCCCCTCCTTCTCTAGATCCCAAAGTCCTGTCCCCCCCTCCGCCTTCTCCACTCACACCTCCACGCCCCGTTTGATCCTTTTTCCTGTCCTCCTGACATGTTCTCCAGGCGGACCGAGACGGTACAGAAGCTGTGTCCAGGAGGTCAGCTCCCATTCCTGCTATACAGCAGTGAAGTGCACACGGACACCAACAAGATTGAGGAGTTTCTGGAGGCAGTGCTGTGCCCACCCAGGTATAGGGGTGTTTGGAAAGGGAAGGAGCGGCTGGAAGTCTAGGAAAGAGAGCAGTTGGAAAAATGGCCACAGCATTGGGGGTTGGCAGAGTTCTCGAGGCTCCTCCCTGGGTGATAGCTAAGCCTCTGTCCACATTGGCTTTCAGGTACCCCAAACTGGCAGCTCTGAATCCTGAATCCAACACAGCCGGTCTGGACATCTTTGCCAAATTCTCTGCCTACATCAAGAATTCAAACCCAGCACTTAATGACAGTGAGTTTTCTGATTCCTAGGAAGAATGGAGAAGATCTGGGGGTTGGGAAGTACAACAGACACCCAGGGATTGTTTTCAGAGAGATGGAGCAGCATTGACAAACTACCACTAAACCTCACCTTGAGGACAGGAGTGATAGCACAGCACAGGGCGTTTGCCTTGCTGACCTGGGTTCAATCCCCGCGTCCCGTATGGTCCCGTGAGCACCACCAGGAGTAATCCCTGAATATCACTGAGTGTGACTCAAAAAGCAAAAACAGAGAACAAAAAGCCCACGTTAGTTTTGCTTAATTCATTGCAATTCCATAGCTCATGACTTTTTTTTTTTTTTTTGGGTCACACCTGACAATGCTCAGGGGTTACTCCTGGCTCTTCACTCAGGAGTTACTCCTGGCGGTACTCGGGAGACCATGTGGGATGCCAGGAATTGAACCCAGGTCGGCTGCGTGCAAGGCAAGCGCCCTACTGCTGTGCTATCGCCTCCGCCCCGATAGCTCATGACTTTTTTCCAGGATGGAGAGACAGACACCCACACCCCAGTGGTGGTCGAGGGAGCCTGTGGTTCCAGGAATCAAACACGGCGTGACTCTAGTAGCCCTTGGAGCTATTTCCCCCTGCCCCTCCTGCGTCACAATTTTTTTCTTTTCTTTTCTTTAATTTATTTTTTACTTTTTTTTACTGAGAACCGTGAGATACTCAGTTACAGAATTGTTTATGATTGGGTTTGCGTCTTTCCAGTGTTCCAACATCCATCCCCTTCACCAGAGCACCTTTCCTACCACCGGTGTGCCCAGTTTCCCTTTTGGACACTGTGGGTGCAGTACTGCTGCTGAAGGTTATCATCCATATCACTTTACCTCCTATGGGACTCAGTTCTTGTCCAGAGTGAACATGGCCAACCAGACTGGTCCCTTCTCTCTCCTAACCGCACTGCCTGTCCCAACCCTCTGTGGCAAGCCTCCTTCCAAGGATGTGTCCTCCTGGCCCTCATTTCTGCTCTCTTTATAAGTACTTACAAGTACTTATAAAAAATAAGTATATTTATAAGAAAAAATACTTATTCTCATGTATTTTTTGAATTTCATATGCCACAATGGGTGTGATCAGTTCAGATTCTTTCAGTGGGTGGAAAGGTTGCTGGAGGTCAATTCCAGGCCTCATACATGCAGAGCCTGTGTTCTATACATGCAAGGACTGCAGTTCAGTTCTTTTTTTGTTTGTTTGTTTGTTTGTTTGTTTGTTTTTTGGGGTCACTCCTGGCTCTGCACTCAGGAATTACTCCTGGCAATGTTCGGGAACATATGGAATGCTGAGGATCAAACCCAGGTCAGCCATGTGCAAGTCAAACGCCCTAACCACTGTACTATCGCTCCGGCCCCTGTAGTTCAGTTCTACCACTGAAGTACATCTTTAGCATGGGTCATGATATTTGTTGTTTTTATTTGGTGGTGCCAGCAATTGAACCCAGGGCCTCACATATCCAAAGCAAGTGCTCTACCACTGAGTTACAACCCAGTTCATGGGGGTCATGCATGTAAGCCTCTCTTAATTGCTCTTTAGCCTTTTCTGCCCCAGGGAACATTGGTTGGGTTGGCTGTTCACCTATTTTATGACAAAATAGGGATGGACTTATGAATAGTGATTCTAGATCCAGATTACTGAGTACTAATCCTCCTTGCTATGTGATTTTGGATGATTTTTTTTCTTTTCCCAAATTTTATTTTATTTTATTTTATTTTATTTTTTTTTGCTTTTTGGGGTCGCACCCGGCAATGCTCAGGGGTTTCTCCTGGCTCTGCACTCAGGAATCACTCCTGGCAGTGCTCGGGGACCATATGGGACGCCGGGGGATCGGAACCCGGGCCGGCACAGGCCGGCCGTGTGCGTGCAAGGCAAACGCCCTACCCGCTGGGCTATCGCCCCGGCCCCTTCCCAAATTTTATTACAACACTTTTAGACATACAATTGCAAGATGCTCATGTAGAGTTTTTGGTTTTACAGTGTTCCAACACCTGTCCCTCCACCCGAACCCATCTCCCATCACCAATGTCCCCACCTCCCTCCCCTCTCCCACACCTCAACTACTTGGCGGGTTCTGTATGTCTTTTCTCTCCTCTCTATCTCTCCCTCCCGCCAAACTTTCCTGCACATCGTAGAATGCAATACATTAAAGGACATAATTGTTTCCACTAGTTTGATGGACCGCGGCCGCTTGGTCAGCGTGACTTAGGGGTCTCATGGTCAGCATCTGGACAGCGAAGGTGGCGGCTAGTGTGGTGGGCGAGTCTCATCCGGCTGCTTCTGGGACCCCCAGAGATGATGGGCCCACTCCCAAAACCCATCTGTCCTCCTGGGAGGCCCATGGTCAGCTTAGCCTGGGGAAGCGGAGTTCCAGCTTCCCCAGTCGCGTTTGAGACTCTGGATGGTTCTTTTAACCTCTCTGAAAGTCCATTTCCAGATTTATAAAATGCAGCTAGCAATACCTATTCCATGAATTGATATCAGAAGTGAATTTTTATATGTTAAGTGCTTAGAATAATACTTAGTACACCAACTCTATTAGTATTAGCTATTATTTTTTCTTTATCTATTTTTGGTTTTTGAGCCACACCAGGCTATCCTCAGGGAGTTACTCCTGAGTCTATACTTGGGAAT
This sequence comes from Cryptotis parvus, assembly GCA_021461705.1. Taxonomy (NCBI): domain Eukaryota; kingdom Metazoa; phylum Chordata; class Mammalia; order Eulipotyphla; family Soricidae; genus Cryptotis; species Cryptotis parvus. The sequence continues at coordinate 34,558 of JAJIBD010014782.1, read as the reverse complement.
TATTCCTGGTAGTGCTCCAGAGACCATATGGGATGCTAGGGAATCAGCCCAGGTCGGTCACGTGCAAGGAAAGCACCCTACTCACTGTGCTAACTCTCCAGCCCCTATTATTTTTCTTTTAATATTTATTTTATTTTTCTTTGGTTTGGTTCTGAGGGGCCACACCACTGGTGGTAGGGGCCATTGCCATTGTTGGGTACCATGTTGTGTCAAGGTGGAACCTGGGCCTCCAGCAGGCAAGGTGTACATTGTTAGGTGTACCATGTTGTGTCAAGGTGGAACCTGGGCCTCCAGCAGGCAAGGTGTACATATACCTTGTCTCTGAACTATCTCTCTGGCCCTAGTTTTCTTTTCCTTTTGTTGTGGGGGGGTGAGAGAGGGAGAGTTCTTTGGTCCATACCCAGGGATTAAACCTAGCCATCCCATATGCAAAGTGTGAGTTCAGTTATTTGCACTATCTCTCTGTTCCCCTCCTTTATTTATTTATTTAGTTAGGTTGTTTTTTTTTGGGTCACAACTAGTGACACTCAGGGGTTATTCCTGGTTCTGCACTCAGGAATTACTCCTGGCAGTGCTCAGGGGTCCATATGGGATGCCAGGGATCGAACCCAGGTCAACCACATGCAAGGGCAGCACCTACCGACTATAGACTCTCCAGTCCCCCTTTTAAAATCGCATTTAATAGTTTTAGTTATTTTATTATTACTGTTTTTGTTTTGGGGTCATACCCAGCAATGCCCAGGGCTTATTCCTGGCTCTGCACTGAGGGATCACTCCTGATAGCACTCAGGATGCTGGGTTCCTGGGTCACTGCATGCAGTGCCTGTTGTATTTTCTGTCTCTGCAGCCCCACTGGTATTATTCGGGGTTGGTTATTATTCTGTTACTATTCTCTTTCCTAGAATTCTTTAGAATTCTTTTGATTGACAGTCAATCTCTGTCAATCTTCTGATCTTCTTTTTTTTTTTTTTTTTTTGCTTTTTTTTTGGGGGGGTCACACCCGGCAATGCTCAGGGGTTTCTCCTGGCTCTGCACTCAGGAATTACTCCTGGCGGTGCTCGGGGACTATATGGGATGCCAGGGATTGAACTCGGGCCAGCATGGGCCGGCCACGTGCAAAGCAGACGCCCTACCCGCCCTATCAGTTACCTTCTGATCTTCTTACCAGTTCTTCTCTTTTGCACAGACCTGGAGAAGGGGCTGCTGAAAGCCCTGAAAGTTCTAGACAACTACTTGACATCCCCACTCCCAGATGAAGTGGATGAGACCAGTGCGGAGGACGAGGGCATCTCTCAGAGGAAGTTTCTGGATGGCAATGAACTCACTCTTGGCTGACTGCAACCTATTGCCAAAGCTCCACATAGTACAGGTGGGGGTCCCGCAGAAGACGGTGGCTGGGTGATGCTTTAGTGGCTCCCTTGCAGGTTCCCTTGACAACCACTCCAAACATGGATTTTTATCTCAGGGTGATTTCCATAGATACACCACATTCCTTCACAGTGGCCACGGCTGGAAGTAACCCTTGAGAGAATTCTGTTCCTTGACATAAGCAGGATACAAATAGACTGGTGGACTAATGCATCCCAGTAATGCTTTCAGGACTGTTCTTCCTGGGATAGTTCAAAGGGCTAAAGTATATACTAGCATGCAGGAGGCCTGGGTTTTCTCTACAGCACTGCATGGTCCCCTGAGTACGCCAAGAGAGCACTGATGGCTATAAGTCCCTGAGTACTGCCGGAGAGAGCCCTGATCCACATTAGCTCCTGAGTACCTCCAGGAGAGAGCCCTGATCCACATTAGCTCCTGAGTACCGCCAGGAGAGAGCCCTGATCCACATTGGCTCCTGAGTACCGCCAGGAGAGACCCCTGGGCACAGATCCATCTTAGTCCTGAGCACCACCAAGTGTGACCCTAGGGAAAAAGTTCTTTCTAGGCCTAGGAGATACATCTTAGGGCTGTAGCCGTGCTGGCATGCACAGGACCCTGGGTTCCAGCCCAAGCACTGCTCTGGCCTCCCTGCCCTTAGCACACTGGGTATAGCCTTGGTGACTCACAGCACAGCTGGGAGGTTCCCTACGCAGAAGAAAAAGGGAAAAAAAAGGATAAAGAATGCTCTCACTCTCTTACATTCTAATCTGAAGATCAGATAACGAACCTTAAAAATCGAGATTAGGGGCTGGAGTGATAGCCCAGCGGGTAGGGCGTTTGCCTTGCACGCGCGGCCTGTGCCGGCCTGGGTTCGATCCCCAGCATCCCATATGGTCCCCCAAGCACCGCCAGGAGTAATTCCTGAGTGCAGAGCCAGGAGTAACCCCTGAGTGTCACCGGTGTGACCCAAAAAGCAAAAAAAAAAAAAAAAAAATCGAGATTATGGCCTGGAATGGTAGTACAGTGGGGAGGGCATTTACGTTGCACGTGGCGGTCCCAGGTTTTGGTGCTGGCATCCCATACAAAAAATCAAAGTTTTGGGGCCGGAGCGATAGCCTGGCGGGTAGGGCGTTTGCCTCACACGCGACTGGCCCATGTCGGCCCGAGTTCGATCCCTGGCATCCCATATGGTCCCCTGAGCACCGCCAGGAGTAATTCCCTGAGTGCAGAGCCAAGAGAAACCCCTGAGCATGGCTGGGTGTGACCAAAAAAAAGCAAAGTTTTAATTTTTTTTATAGATCGAAACTGCTGCTTCCTATAGCAGTGCTTGTGGGACCCTGGGCCGTTCCTGGAGATGTTCAATCTTGTGGTTTGGGTCGAATGGGTATTAATGAGTACTTTTTTTTTTTAGTTTTTTGGGTCACACCCGGCAATGCTCTGGTTACTCCTGGCTCTGCACTCAGGAATTATTCCTGGCGGTGCTGGGGACCATATGGGATGCCAGGATGGAAGCCAGGTAGGCGGAGTGCAAGACAAACGTCCCGCTGTGCTATCACTCAGTCCCCCACCTGAGCACTTTCTTTAAAAAACAACAACTAAAACAACTCCCAGAAGATCAAGTGCCTTCCTTGCAAGCGGCTCATCATGATCCCCTGAGCACCACCAGGGGTCACTCCTGAGTACCCAGCCAGGTTAGCCACTGAGCACAGCAGGATGTGGACCAAAATCAAAACGCAAGGAAATGCATCTCCCAAATTTTTGTGATAGTTTCAGTACGGTTTAGCTTGTGAAACATCCTCCCACACAGCTGTGTACCGGCATCCGTGTCCTCAGCGCTGTGCTTTGATTTTTGGATCGCGCCCAGCGGTGTTCAGGGATTACTCCAGGACCGGTGCTCGGCCACTCCTGGAAGCCTTGTGTGACTGTGGGATGCAGCCATTGAAGGGGGCTGATTAGGTCATGACAGTCTGGGAACCTCTTCTGTAGATATCACATCCTGGGTCCGAGAGATAATTCAACAGACTAGATGCCGCACTTTTCATGCTGGATGCCTGAGTTCAGTTCGTGGCCCCACACTCTTCGCTGAGCCCCACCCAGTTGCCCCAGAGGCTACCACTAAACCCCTCTCCAAGTCTCTAGCAACGCCGCTCCTGCAGGATGTGGGATTTACCTCTTGTTTTTTCTTTTGGGTCACACCTGGCAATGCTCAGGGTTACTCCTGGCTCTGCACTCAGAAATTACTCCTGGCCATGCTCAGGGGACAGTATGGGATGCCGGGGATCAAACCCTGGTCAGCCGCGTGCAAGGCAAACGCCCTACCCGCTGGACTATCGCTCTGGCCCCGGATTTACTTCTGAGAGATAGCTCACTTTGAGAAAGACTGATTTAGTTGAAACTATAAGAGAGTCACATAAAAGTGGTAATTCATGGTTAAATGTAATGATTTAATTATCTTAAATAATATAATTAATTCAAACATATAATTAATATATATAATGAGGGGACAGAGAGATATTAGTTAGTAAGGCCCTTGACTTGCACGCAGCCAACCTGGGTTTGATCCCTGGTACTCCGTATGGTTCCCTGAGCCCCTGAGGGCATTTGGTTCCCTGAACACATACTGTTCTCCAGAGCCAGGAGGAATCCCTGAGCACCACTGGGTGTGCTCCACTAATAAAAGTCAAGGTGCCGGGCAGGGATGCGGCATATTAACAGAGTTTAAACCTGGTATGTGAGCCCTAGGGAATTTTTGTTGGTTGTGTTTTGCTTTTTTGGGTCTTGCCTGGTGATGCCCAGGGGTTACTCCTGGCTCTGCACTCAGGAATTACTTCTGGCGGTGCTCGCGGGATGCCGGGGATTGAACCTGGTCGACCACATGCAAGGCAAACTCCCTACCCACTGTAGTATCACTTTGGCCCCAAGCCCTGCTGGATTTAACCCTCAACACTGCAAAAATATGAGATAAACAAAATTTACTTCTGAGAGATAGTTCAGTGGGCCTAGCATTGCATGCTATATGTCTAGGTTTGAGCCCTCATTTCTCATGGTCCCCTGAGCATGGGAGTAGGCCCCCCAAAAATTAAAAAAAAAAAAACATTTAAAAATAGACTGTAGGGTTGAGGCCGGAGTGATAGCCCAGCGGGTAGGGTGTTTGCCTTACATGCGACTGGCCTGTGCTGGCCTGGGTTTGATCTGCGGCATCCCAAATGGTCCCCTGAGCACTACAAGGAGTAATTCCTGAGTGCAGAGCCAGGAGTAACCCCTGAGCGTCGCCGGGGGTGTGACCCAAAAAAAGCAAAAATAAATAAATGAATGAGGGGCTGGAGGCGATAGCCCAGCGGGTAGGCGTTGCCTTGCACGGGCGGCCTGTGCCGGCCGGGGTTCGACCCGGTATCCCACATGGTCCCCCTGAGCACCGCCAGGAGTGATTCCCTGAGTGCAGAGCCAGGAGTAACCCCCTGAGCATTGCCGGGTGTGACCCAAAAAAGCAAAAAAAAAAAAAAAAAGAATGAATGAATGAATGAATGAATATTATAAATATATAAATATATAAATAAATGGAATAAAAATTAACTGTGGGGGGCGGAGTGATAGCACAGCGGACAGGGCATTTGCCTTGCACATGGCTGACCCAGATTCAATCCCTGGCATCCTATATGGTCCCCCCAAGCACCGCCAGGAGGTTACAGAGGGTAGGGTGTTTGCCTTTCATGCAGCTAACCCAGGTTCGATCCCTGGCATCCCATATGGTCCCCCAAGCACCGCCAGGAGTAATTCCTGAGTGCAGAGCCAGGAATAACCCCTGAGCATCCCTAGGTGTGACCCAAAAAGCAAAAAAAAAAAAAAATTAACTGTATGGGCCAGAGTAATACTACAGAGGGTAGGGTGTTTGTCTTTCATGCAGCTAACCCAGGTTGGATCCCCGCATCCCATATGGTCCCCTGAGCACTGCCAAGTGTAATTCCTGAGCGCTGAGCCAGGAGTAACCCCTGAGCATTGCCAGGTGTGACCCAAAAAGAAAAAATTATATATATATGGGTGGGAGTAGTTTTGGTTTTGGGGCCACATCTGGCCGTGCACAAGGCTTACTCTTGGTTCTGTGCTCAGGGATCGTTCCTGGCAGAGCTTGGGTACTGTATCAGGTACCATGGATGAGACCCAGCTTTGCCGCACGGAGAATAAGCCCATGACCTACTGTGCTGTTTCCAGCCCTAGCCTGGGGCTTGAGCTAAAGACATCAGCCTGTTGGAGACAATGACTGATAGAGATAAGAATTAGAGAAATAAGGGTTCTTGAGTGACTTTGGGAGGCCTGAAGGAGCTAGCAAGGCCTTTGTGTCGCCTGAATGTTAAAGTGTGGCCCTCTCGCCCCTAGGTGGTGTGTAAGAAGTACCGTGGCTTCTCCATCCCGGAGGCCTTCCGAGGAGTGCATAGATACTTGGCGCAATGCCTATGCCCGGGAAGAATTTGCTTCCACCTGTCCAGATGATGAGGAAATCGAGCTGGCCTACGAGCAAGTAGCCAGGGCCCTCAAATAAGGCCCCCTCATTTTCTCCACAAAGGCGCGGGGTGGTTTGCACATGGCTACCCAATGGACACACTTCAGAATGGTCACTGGGCAGAGAATCCTGGAGCACTAGTGCAGGGCTGGCTGGGGGTGGGAGGTGATCACCAGGGAAAGGCTGGGGATGTGGGTGGTTTTTATTGTGGGGGGGGGGGCGGGGTGGGCTGGGTAGGACAATGTATTTCAGTAATAAAATGCTAAAGAAAAGTCGAGTGTTGCTTTTTACACAAAGGGGACCTGAAGTGTGGGTGGCTCTGAGTGGAGGGTGGTTCGGTGACCTTGAACTCAGGGCAGAGGCCTGGAATGAAAACGAGGGTGTTGGTGGTCTGGCTGCCTTCTCAGGGCCGGTCCACCGAGCATGTCTTGTGATCCATGTCGCATTTGCAGCCCAGCCGCCAGGGCCAGCTTGCTCTGGGTGGGCCGGGCAGGCCCGGAGGGCGGGACGAATTCTGAGGAAGGGGGTGCGGTGGGCGCAGCTTGGTGGGGCGTGGCCTGGGGAGCTCCGCCCCGTCCCGCTTAGACAATGCCCGCTAGCAGCCAGGCCGGCGCGCCCCCGCCCCACCGTAATACTTGAGCTCGATTACCCCGGGACCCCTCAGAGCTCCGGTCCCCAAAGCTTGAAGCCTAGGACTCCTTTCTCCACCGACTCTGATCTCAGGGGGCTGGGCCCCAGCCGCGATCGCGAGCGCCAGCTGTAGGGGTGGCGGCTGGAGGTGAGTCTGGAGTGGGCGGCGTCCTCTGGGGCGGGAGCCCGAGTCTGGGGGTGGGGGACCGGTCCTTGCAGCCGACAGAGTGTAGGGGGCATCGTTTGGTGGCGGAGCTATGCGGGGAAGGGCTTTGGGGAGGCTGGAACGGGCGGTCCGGGGCCGGTTCTGGTGCCCAGCGTGGCGCCAGCTCCCCGGAACACGCCCCCCACGTCCCCGCCCCTGGTGTTCATGGTGGACCTCTCCCAGTCCTCCGGGACCCGGGCGCCAGGGGTAGCGTGACCGGCCCGGTGGGGACAGGAGATTTAACTCCTTAGGCTCTGCGCCCTCTGTCCGGGCCCGCTGCCCCTCTCTCGTCTGTCCATCCCGGACTTAGTCCTGGGGCCCTGACTCTCCCTGGCGGTGTCCGGCTGTCCCAGCGCTCCGTGGCTCCCTCCTCGCACTTCGAGCCCGCGGAAGCCGGCGAGCCGCCGGGGTTAACCGGGAGGCACCGCTGCGCTTTTTGGGGAGTGCGCGCATCCTGCTTTTGGGGGAGTGCGCGCATCCTAGCGGCTGCCCAGGGGCGCCGGCCGGGACCCCTCGAGCCCCTCGGAGCAGGGGCAACAGGTGTTGAGGACATCCGGGCTCTGGGTGGCCCTCGGACTCCTTACGCTGCTGAGCCGCCGGGCTGCGAGGTGGCTTGGGGTCGCCGGGAGGAGGGGGCTGGGCTGGGGGCGCGAGGGAGGGGCGCCGGGGCACGGCGCAGGAAGACCCGGGCGCTGTTAACCACCCCCGTACCCTCTTCTCTGCCTCCCCACTTTCTGTCTCTTCTCCCAGACAGGTGACAAAAAGGCAAAACAAAACTAGAAACTCGGCAGAGCGGAGGGGTCGTCTGTGTGCATGGGATGGGGACGCCGGGGGGGGGGGGGCTGGGCCGCTGCTCCCATGCCCTGATCCGGGGTCCCCGAGAGCCTGGCGTCAGGGAGGCGGGGGAGCCGGTCTGCCAGCTCTGGACCTAGCTAAAGCTCAAAGGGAGCACGGGGTGCTCGGGGTAAACTGAGGCAGCGACTGGGGGCTGCAGCTGCTGGAACTGCCTCCGGAAGAGGCGCTGCCGCTGGGGCCGCTGCTCGGTGACACCGCTGTCATCCAAGGGGACACGGCCCTGATCACGCGGCCCTGGAGCCCAGCCCGAAGACCCGAGGTGAGCGCCGCGTGCGCGGGGTGCAGGACGGGAGCTGCCCTCCCGGGTCAAGAGGGAACTGGGGTGAGGATGTCTCTGCCTCTGCCCTCTTCTACGCCAAGGTGGATGGAGTCCGCAAAGCCCTCCAGGACCTGGGGCCCGGGATTGTGGAGCTGGGGACGAGAACGCCACACTGGACGGCACCGACGTCCTCTTCACCGGTGAGGCTGGGCTGGGGCCGCAGAGGGGACACGGGCAGTCGGAGCCTTGTGGCCAACCCCCCCATCCCCTCCTCTGGTCAGGCCGGGAGTTCTTCGTAGGCCTCTCCAAGTGGACCAATCACCGGGAGGCGGAGTTCGTGGGCGACACTTTCCGGGTGAGCAGCTGACCACCCCTTAGAGGGCAGGGGCGCCCTGGCGTTGCTAGGGAGGGGGCACCCCAGGCATCGCTGACCACCCTTAGAGGGCAGGGGCGCCCTGGCGTTGCTAGGGAGGGGCACCCCAGGCACTTGGGCGTGCGTGGGGGGCCCCCCCCCTCCGGTGAGTCCTTTCTCTTTTCTAGGATTTCGCAGTCTCCACAGTGCCCGTCGCGAGCTCTTCCCACCTGCGCGGCCTCTGTGGCATAGGGGGGTCCCCGCACCGTGGTTGCTGGTAGCAGTGAAGCAGCCCAAAAGGCTGTCAGGGTAAGAAGAGACCCCTGGACCCACCGCGGTGGGCATGGCCAGGGCGAGGCGGGGAGCTGCGAGGCCAGGGTCCCCCTCAGCACCACCCTACCAAGCTGCCCCGATGATGTTTTGATACGGTTGTTTTGTTATATTTTGTTTTGGGGGGTGTACGCTCAAGTGATGCTAAAGGTAGGGGTGGCCACTTGGAGCTCTGTGCTTGCAGTCACTCCCTGAGGTGTTGGGACCACGTGGTGCTGGGGGTTGAATTTGGGCTCCCCTCCATGCAGAACACACACTCAACCCCTTGAGCAGTGCCCAAGGCCCTGTCCATCCAGTAGGAAAGCACAGATTTGGGGCCTGGGAGACTGGAACATGGGCAGTTATTTTCGTTTTCCCAGTTCTGAGCAACTTTCCAAGGATGACATTCAAACCATCATGAGGAAAATAAATAAATAAATAAATAAATAAATAAATAAATATTAAGAAAAATAGTCAATAGTGGCTGGAGAAGTCAGGCAGTGGGTAGGCTGCTTCCGTTTGATCCTGGAACCCCATGTAGTCCCTGAGTAAGTCTGGTGTGGCCCCAAAACTAAACTAAACTCAAACTATCACATGGAAGGTGAATTGGGACCACCAGGAATGATTCCTAAGTGCAGAGCCAGGAGTAACCTCTGAGCATCATCAGGTTGTTTGTTTGTTTGTTTGTTTGTTTTGCTTTTTGGGTCACACCCGGCAATGCTCAGGGGTTACTCCTGACTCTGCACTCAGGAATTACTCCTGGCAGTGCTCGGGGGACCATATGGGATGCCAGGGATCGAACCTGGGTCGGCTGCGTGCAAGGCAAACGCCCTACCCACTGGACTATCGCTCTGACCCCTGAGCATCATCAGGTGTGGCCAAAAACAAAACAAAACAGAAAACAAAACAAAACAGAAAAAGTGAATTGGAGAATAGATGGGGTTTAGAGAAGGCCAAAGAAAGTTGTAGGTATGGGGCCGGAGCGATAGCCCAGCGGGTAGGGCGTTGCCTTGCACGCAGCCGGCCTGTGCCGGCCCGGGGTTCGATCCCCAGCATCCCATATGGTCCCCGAGCACCGCCAGGAGTGATTCCTGAGTGCAGAGCCAGGAGAAACCCCTGAGCATTGCCGGGTGTGACCCAAAAAAAAAAAAAAAAAAAGTTGTAGGTTAAAAGAAATGCAAGACTTTGAGGTGGCTATTAGCAAGAGTAACTATAGCTCTTAGGAGACTGCCTTATACTCAGCACTATGTGCTCACCACACTGTAGTTATCATTCCACCTATTTAACTCTGTCCCATTGTTGGGGCAGCCAGGCTGCTGCTGAGAAGCTCTGAGACTTGATGCTGTCTTCTTTGAGGGGGGGGGGAAAGCAAACCAGCAGTGGTCGGGGCTGTTTGCTCCTGCAGTGCTCAGAGGGCACACTGGGTGCTGGGCATTAAACCCAGGCTTCAGGGGCCAAGAGATAATATATCAGGGAAGGCACTTGCTTTGCATGCGGCTGACCCATGTTTGACCCCCCCCATACCTCTTGTGGTCTCCTGAACTCACCGGGAGTGATCCCTGAGGACAGAGCCAGGAGCAACCCTGAGCACAGCCAAGGGTGGCAAAAACAACACCTGGCCGTGCAGAGCACTTGCTCTAGCCTGTGAGCATCCCCCTCAGGGCCTTCAACGCTTTCTCCGTCCTCTCCCCAGGCAATGGCAATGTTGACCGACCACCCCTATGCCTCCCTGACCCTACCAGACGATGCAGCCGCTGACTGTCTCTTTCTGCGTCCTGGGCTGCCTACCACGCCCCGTTCCTCCTGCACCGTGGAGGTGGAGACCTCCCCAACAGCCAGGAGGTGAGGGACAGCAGAGAGGCGGGGTCTCTGCCTTCCAGTGGGAGGACAGAGGACTAAGGTGGGGTGTGGCTGAGCTGGCTGGAAGGTGGCAGGGTCTTCTGATCCTGTCCCCACTTCCCACTCCACATTTCCCGCAGGCACTACAGAAGCTCTCCGATGTCACCCCTGGTACCCGTGTCCTGCTCGAACTGGAGAAGGCAGGCGCTGGGCTCAGCTCGCTCTGCCTGGTTCTCAGCACTCGCCCCCACAGCTGAGGGAACCCAGGCAGGCCACACTCAGAGCAGCTTGAGGAGAGGGAGAGGAGTTAGATAGGTCGTAGAGGGAAGAGGACCACAAGATGGGGAGGGCATAGAATGGGGAAACAATAGAGACCACTGGGCGAGTCCTCGCTCCCAGGCTAATAAAACATAACTGACATTTTAGATCGGGCTGCAGTGGTGTCTTTCTTCCTGAAGCAGGAAGACAGGAACAGCCAACATCTGGGCCCAGTGCTGGGCAGGAGCCTCTTCCTTCAGCAAACCCACCCTCATCAGGCACTTAGCCAAGCATGAGTGCTTGGGCTTAAAATGGGCAGGACAAGCTGCCTATTGTGGTGAGCCTGTTCAGAGCAGAGCAGTGAGGGATGAGTGGGTCTTACACTGAATTTATCTAAATATCAGATGATGCAGAGACGGTAGATTGCCTCATGCCAAGCTGATTAAGAGGAAGAAATGGTGCTTTCAGGAGATTCGTTTTTATTTACTCATTCATTTACTGGGGCTTAGCAGTAAGATAAAAAAAAATCAGTGTCCATCTTTCAAGAAACTCACAGCACATGAAAACTGCTTAGGGTGGAACAATAGCACAGTGGGGAGGGTGTTTGTCTTTCACACGGCCAACCCGGGTTCAATCCCGAGCATTCCATGTGGTCCCCCAAGCATGGCCAGGAGTAACCTCTGAGCACCACCAGTGTGACCCAGAACAAAACAAATATGTGGGGCCACGTCGTCTCTGGGGGGTCCCGGAAGCAGCCGGATGAGACTCGCCCATCACACTAGCCACCATTTTTGCTGTCCGGACGCTGGGAAACTGCCTCACGACCAGATCAACAGAGCAAAGCCAGTTCAAGCCCAGGTAGGCGGCTCCAAGAGGCGGGAATCACTGGGAAGTCGTCAGATGGAGGCGTGGTCGTCTCTTCCCCCCCTCCATCTTGTAGAGCCTGGTGGCCCGGCCCGGGAGCTGCACGCGGCCAGCACAGGGCCTCACGGACGGCTGGGGAGGCTGGCGCTCAGCTCGCGCCGGGCCTAGCTGACCATGGAACCCCGAGGAGGACAGATGGGTTTTGGGGAGTGGGGCCCGTCGCCTCTGGGGGGTCCCGGAAGCAGCCGGATGAGACTCGCCCATCACACTAGCCACCATTTTTGCTGTCCGGACGCTGGGAAACTGCCTCACGACCAGATCAACAGAGCAAAGCCAGTTCGAGCCCAGGGTCGCGGCGCCGCGGCCGCGCAGTCCACTAAAATAGTGAAACAGTAATGTCTTTTAATGCACTGCATTCCACGAAGAGCAGGGAAAGTTTTTTGGGAAGGAGATATAAAGAGGAAAGAAATGACATACAGAACCCGCCAAGTGGTTGAGGTGCGGGAGGGGAGGGAGGTGGGGACATTGGTGATGGGAGATGGGTTTGGGCGGAGGGTGCGTGTTGGAACACTGTAGAACCAAAGCTCTACATGAGCATCTTTCAATAAAAAAAAAAAGGTGGAATCTACCACAAACATGTGGGAATCAGTGGTTAGGTAAGACAGAGAAGGGAACAGTGTGCTAATATTTGTCAAAAGTGATAATACCAGCCTAGAACTGAGCATTGAATATAGGAAAAAAGATATACATGATAATCTCTAAATGTATGTATTGCAATCCACAATGTGTAAGAGAAGAGAGAAAGAGAGAGAAAGAGAAGAGATAAAGAACTTGCCATAGAGGCAGGCTAGGGGAGGGGGAGGGAAGTGGGGACATTGGTGGTGGGAAATGGGCACTGGTGGAGGGATGGGTGCTGGAACACTGTATGACGGAAACCCAAACATGAACAACTTTGTAATTGTATATCACATGGCGGTGTAATAAAATATTAAAAAAAAAAAAAAAATATATATATATATATATATATATATATATATATATATATATATATGTGGGGCCAGAACGAAAGTACATCAGGTGAGCATTTGCCTTGCATGCAACTGACTTGTGTTTCATTCCAGCATCCCATATGGTCCTCTGAGCACCACCAGGAGTAATTCCTGAATTCAGAGCCAGGAGGAACCCAGGAGCATTACCTGGTGTGAACCCTCCCAAAAAAAGAGAGAAATAACTTTCCCCCAAAGGCAACATTTGAAATGAGTCCAAATGATCAGAATTAGACAAATAATGGGTAAAAGCAATGTGGAAAGAAGAAACTACAATGGGCAAAGGGCTTCGCGAGCCTAAGGTAGGTTTCTCCAACGCCAGCCCAGCGACATGCCTGGAGAAGTGACAGTGGAGACCCAGGTCTCTGAACCAAAGCCAAACCCTATGGACACAGCTGAAGGTCAGCAGAGAAAGGAAGTGCTGCTCTTTGAACAAGGGGTTGTGAGGATGACTTGGGCATTTGGTTTTAGGGAGGATGAGGAGGGCAGGAAGATAAAGTGGGCTATGATTAATCCAAACACACAAGCAGCCGGCAGCACTGGGCATGACAAAGGCGTAAGCAGCCGGCAGCACTGGGCATGACAAAGGCGTGGCTTGACAATGGCATTAAAATAGGAGAGGCAGGGGGGCGGAGCGATAGCCCAGCGGGTAGGGCGTTTGCCTTGCACGCCGCTGGCCCATGCTGGGCAGCATCCCATATGGTCCCCCGAGCACTGCCAGGAGTAATTCCTGAGTGCAGAGCCAGGAGAAACCCCTGAGCATTGCCGGGTGTGACCCAAAAAAGCAAAAAAAAAAAAAAAAAAAGGGAGACAGGGCCTGAGTGACAGCACAGTGGGTAGAGCGCTTTTCCTTGCACGCGTTTGAACCGGGTTCGATCCCCTATATGGTCCCCTGAGCACTTCCAGGAGTAATTTCTGAATACAGAGCCAGGAGTAACCCCCTGACCATTGCCAGGTGTGATTCAAAAAAGCAAATAAATAAATGAAATAGGAAGACAGAGACCAGGGAGATAGTACAGTGGGTAAGGCGCAGCTGACCTGCGTTCGATCCCTGGCATCCCATATGGACCCCTGAGCACCGCCAGGAGTGACTCCTGAGTGTTCAGCCAGGAGTAAACCCTGAGTATTGCTGGCTGTGCCCCCATAAGAAGAACAGGAAGAGGGGGCCGGAGCGATAGCCCAGCGGGTAGGGCGTTTGCCTTTCACGGCCCCGGCTCATGCCGGCCCGGGTTCGATCCCCGGCATCCCATATGGTCCCCGGGCACCGCCAGGAGTAATTCCTGAGTGCAGAGCCAGGAGTAACCCCTGAGCATTGCTGGGTGTGACCCAAAAAGCAAAAAAAAAAAAAAGAAGAAGAACAGGAAGACAGGACCAGAGCTAAGGTAGTGGGTAGGGTTTTGTCTCACACATGGTTGATCAGGATTTGATCCCAGCAGTCCGTGGGTCCCAAGCCTGCCAGGTGGAATCCTTGAGTGCAGAGCCAGGAGTGAGCCCTGAGCACTGCTGGGTATGGTCCAAAAATGAAAAAAAAGGAAAAAAAGAAAAAAGGAAGACAGTAGGCCAGGAAGAGGGCTGAGGGCTAGAGCATAGCTTGCACTCAGGCGCCCAGGGTTTGATCCCGGAAGACCTGTCAGAGTGTGACCCATCCTGGAGTTGCCCCCTGGGTGTGGCCCCCTGAGGTAAAACAGGCTTTGGTTCACTGTGGGAGTAGCAAGGGGAGAAGCTCTGCTTCAGTTCTGGTTCCGGCTTGAGCAATGAGAAATGCAGAGGATGATTAAGGCATGGGGACGACCGTGAGTTGGACTTTGGACACGCTGTGTGTAAAATGCCCAGGGCCAACCAACCCAAGCAGGTATTTCCAGGGAACAGTTGGGAAATCCCGACCTGAGGTCTGAGCTGGAAAGAGTACCGCAGAGGAGGGGGCTGAGACTGGCTGTGGCTGGCAACTTCTCAAAAGAAGAGGGGCTGGAGCGATGGTCCAGTGGGTAGAGTGTTTGCCTTGCACACGGCCGACCCGGTTCGATCCTCAGCATCCCACATGGTCCCCCGAGCACACCAGCAGTAATTCCTGAGTAAAGAGCCAGGAATAAAGCCTGGGTGTGACTCAAAAAAAAAAAAGAAAGAAATCAAAAGAGGAGGAAGGCAAATAATGAAAGGGCAGACCTAGGGTCAGAGAGATAGTACAAAAAGTCAAGGCATGCAGCGGCAGCCAGTAACATGAGTTCAAGTCCTAGTGCCACTAGGCCTAGCCCCTGAGCACAGAGCAAGGAGTGGCACTGTGCCGCTGGGACACAAAACCCAAAAAGAGTTTTCCTGGAATGGAGAGGAAATTGTGGGGATAAGGAACAAGGACCCCAGAGAGCACATTAAAGGCAAATATGGTTTTGTTGTTCTTGTGTTTTGGGGCTACACACTTGGAGGGCCATATGTAGTGCCAGGGACCAAACCAGGTCAGCAGCATACAAGGCCAGTGCCCTACCTACTGTACTATTTCTCCAGCCCCTGAAGTTTCACTTAAGAGCAATCCAAGGCCAAGCCAGAGAACGCTAAAAACGTGTGCGGGAGTGGCCCTTGCATCCCTGGCGCCTGACAGTGAGCAGCCAGCAGCTTCAGGAGAGAGCGGATGATGAGCGAGTGAGAGACGCAAGCTCCGGATTCAGAGGGTTTCATTGCGGCGCCGCGAAGAAGGGCAGGGGGCAGCCTCGGAGTTGTGGACATCTTAGTATTACAAGGCACCAAGGTGAGGAAGGGGTCTTAGTATTACGAGGCACCAAGGTGAGGGAAGGGGTCTTAGTATTACGAGGCACCAAGGTGAGGAAGGGGTCTTAGTATTACGAGGCACCAAGGTGAGGAAGGGGTCTTAGTATTACGAGGCACCAAGGTGAGGAAGGGGGTCTTAGTATTACGAGGCACCAAGGTGAGGAAGGGGTCTTAGTATTACGAGGCACCAAGGTGAGGAAGGGGTCTTAGTATTACGAGGCACCAAGGTGAGGAAGGGGTCTTAGTATTACGAGGCACCAAGGTGAGGAAGGGGTCTTAGTATTACGAGGCACCAAGGTGAGGAAGGGGTCTTAGTATTACGAGGCACCAAGGTGAGGAAGGGGTCTTAGTATTACGAGGCACCAAGGTGAGGAAGGGGGTCTTAGTATTACGAGGCACCAAGGTGAGGAAGGGGTCTTAGTATTACAAGGCACCAAGGTGAGGAAGGGTCGAAAGCTCTACAGGGCTGAAGAAGCAAGACCCGCAGCCCGAGCCAGTCTCCTGACTCCCAGTTTATTGCTCATTTCTATCCCACGAAGCCTTCTTTTTCCAAACGTGGAGTCAAGCAAGGGCCTGGGCCAGGGTCCAGCCTAGGTCCAAGCCCGGCTTCCCTTCAGACCACGACGGCATAGACGGTGGAGGCGTCCGGGCGGCGGGGGCCGGGCGGCAGGGCCTTCTGAGCGCCATCTGGTCCAGGTCGGCGTAGAGCAGGCTCTGGAGGCCGGAAGGAAGCAGGCGGGATCCGGGACACTCTCCTAGGGGATCCTGGCCAGCACCTCTCCCAGTCCCTCGCCCTTACCGGCTCCGGCTCCCCTGGAACCTCAGGCTCCTCCTCCTCCTTGGCCGGCCTCCGGGGCAGTTCCGAGAGCGGGGCTAGGTGGGGGGGGACAGAGCTGAAGGATGGAGAGAGAAGGTGACCAACTTGTCTGCTCCCGGCAAGGGCTCAGACTCGGGAATTAGGGGCCGGGGTGCGAAGGCAGGAGGAAAGCGGGGTGGAGTTATTCTCACCGAGTCGGGGGGCGTGGTGGGAGCGAGTGCGGGGCCGAGCACCTGTAGGGGGTGCGGAGTCTCAGCAGGAGCGCAGCGGCCGCCGCGGGCTCGGACCGCAATTTATCGTGCGCTCCACCTACCCGCCGGTGGCTCGGCGCCAAATTCTAACTTTCTCCCCCTTTCGTGCCTCCCCCTCGCCCCTGAGACCCACACCCCCGACTCCGGGTCTCCGGCGGTCCAGGTAGAGCCCGCCCGCCCGCGCCCCGGCCCGCCCCGGCCCGCGCTCACCTGCGCCACCAGCAGACCAGGCCCAACGCCACGAGGTCCCAGCACCAGCCCCGCGCCCAGCAGCGCGATCAGGAGCTGGGTGTACACGGACCCTGGGGACGGGAGCACGTTGGGACCCGGCAAGGGGGCAGCATTAAAGAAAACCAGACTCTGAAGAAGGGCCCACGCCAGATGAATCCTAACACAGGTCTTCTGAGCGTGTCCACTAGGACACTGGACGGCTCGCGGAGGCCGTGGTTGCGGCCTGAAGAGCGCCCACTAGGACACTGGACGGCTCGCGGAGGCCGTGGTTGCGGCCTGAAGAGCGCCCACTAGGACACTGGACGGCTCGCGGAGGCCGTGGTTGAGGCCTGAAGAGCGCCTCCGCCCTCCCGGCCGCTCAGGCCCCTCACTCCCGGAGCGGGGAGTCCGAGCTGAGTGCCTAAAGACGTCCACCTACCTGGGCCTGGCCGCGGAACCCCCGCAGTCGGGCCCGTCCCCCAGCACGTGTAGCGCCGTCCGACTCTCGTCCTCCTGGCGGCCTCTGCAGATGAAGGTGCGGGGTCCCCCGAGCTCAGGAGCAGCTCCAGCCGTCGAATACCCGGGTCCAGGGCGCGGAGGCGGCCCGCGAAAGGCTGGAGCGGAGACACTGTGGGGTCCCGCCCGGCGAGGCCCACAGGATCGGGCGGCGGCCTTTGGACAGACCTTTGCAGACCGGGAAACTCGGCGCCCAGGCCCAGCGCATGGGATGCGAGACCCCAACACAGGAGAGGTTCACCCGGTCCCCGGGGTGGCCGTTCAGTGCAGCTAGGGAGGGGATGGGGTTAGCGCCATCTCCCCCACAAGACCACCCCCTCTCCCCCCTCGCCCCCCACCCCACTGGTCTTGTCTCCTCTGCCCGGTGCCCCAGCTTCGTCCACAACCTTCACCAGACCCCAACACCGCCAGAAGCCCCCCCCTCCTCAGCCTTTCCTCCATCACGGTTTTACCCCTGGGGTCCCCTTGACTCCCTGGACAGCAGCAGCGGGAGCAGCTGCAGAAACAAGGCCATGGCGGGGGATGTGACCAGCAGGGGCACGGGCAGGGCAGTGAATCAGCGGGGACACGGGGAGGGAGAGGGAGCTGGGGAGACCGGGCATGCGGCAGGAAGGGGACAGGCAGCTAGGATCTGTGCCACCCGATAAGTTGGAGGCGGAGCCACCAACTGCCCCGTCCTTGGAATCCCCAGGGACAAACTGGAAGCCACCAAAGAATCTGTTTAAAACTCCACCTGCCCTTCCAGGTCGCACTTTCCTAAACCCACAGCCAGGCTGTTGCTGGCAGCTTCTGGGCTTCTGATACAGTTACCTGAACTCCAATTCTGATTTCCCCCATCCACAAACTGGGTGATGTGGGCAAGTTGCTTAACTGAGGCCTCTTTGCTTATGCGTAAATGAAGTTAGATGCACGTGAGAAGCAGATATACAGCAAAGGCACATGCAACGAGCGCTGTCGGGTGCTCGCCACTGTTACTGGTCTATTCTAACTTTAGCTCCTGCCTCACCGCTCTGTGCCCGCGCTGCCCTCCTAGTATTAGGTGCCTCACCCACAGCAGGATTTGATGGGAGAGGCACTGTGGATGGTGAGGACACCACACGCCAAGGATGTTAGAGGCCCTCTCCGATCCAGAGCAGCCAAGGTCATACTGGGCCCAAGTGGAGCCAGAGCAAGGTCACCAACCAACCTTCAAGAGGATGGAGGCAGCCGGTTTCCCCAGCCGCGACATCACAGAAACTCTTCGTGATATCACGAACCCTGTTCTTTCGCCCCAGAACTGAATAGTGGTTAGGGGAAATGATTACATTCTCTCAATTTCTGCTCACACAACCTCTGCCCTCCAAGGCCCCAAATTTGGGGGCCATTGTAGACCACACCTCACTGTCCAATTCCCAGAAACTGGTGAACCCAGTCCAGGGGACTTTGGTGATCAAAGGAGTGGACAGGACTGTCAGGTTCAGACGGAGAGTGGGGGGTCTTGGCCTGAAACTGGAACCAAGTGGAGTTGGCCACTTGCGCCCTCCCCCACTCCTTTCTCCGCCCCACACCTCCCCCAGCCTCTCCCCAGCTCCGGTCTTTCCCTGTGTCAGCTGTCATCTGTGCGTAGATGGAGGAGGGGCCACCTGAGGCAAGGAAGGGAGGGACCGTGGAGATTATAAATTCAAAAAAGGCCTCTCCACGCTCAGAGCCGGACCCCCGAGAATCTCGGCAAGGTGCTGCAGTCACTGCTCTGGACCCTCACCATGAAAGGCCTTGTGATGCTCACCCTGTCTTCTCTGCTGTGCTGGGTCTCAGGTAAGCACGGCCCCCGAAGCTTTGGCTCCCCAGCCAGGACTTTAATGCCCGGCCCCACTCTCCCCCCTCACACTAGCCCCTGCTCAGGATGCCAAGCTCCGACACCCCAAATGCTGCAGCCCTTCTCTGCCACCCCAGGACAGAGTCCCGTGGTAGAACCCTGGGCTCAAGACCCTTATCTGGCTGGTTCTCCAGACTCCCCACCCAAGAACACCTTTCTACCCTGCTAGGGCTCCTGGCTCCCTGGCTCCCACTTCAAGGTCCTCCCTCCTTGGAAATCGCCAGCCCGTGTGCCAGCCACACTCCGATACGTTTCTGTTAGGATCCCGCTTCCTGGCCTCTCTTTGCACCGGGCACCCACTCAGCACCCAGCATTTGACCTGCAGAGACCTTCTCCCCCTCCCTCTTACCTGCTCCATCGGGTACCTTCTGTTCTGTTCTTCAGCAGTGACCTTTCCTCTTCTTCCCCTCGGCCACATACCCCCCAGGGACACAAGCTTTCTGGAGGATTCCAATGGCCTCTTTGGGCCTCCCAAGGGTATGGGAGATCTCTTCTGCCATCTAGGGCGCGAATGCCAGGCTGCTGACCCGGGGTGAGGTGGGTTTCACTGAGGCCTTCAAGGGCTCCTCCACCGCTGCACAGATCTTTCTCACCACACCATGCACCTTGAAACTTTAATCTAGCTGAGGCAGGGACTTTGGGGAACGCCACCTTTCTCATCCACCCTTTCCGCACCCTTTCCGTTTGGCAAGGCGCCCAGGTGGAATGTGGTGGCTGTCTCCCCAGACACTGTTCCTTTCTGTCAGAGACTTACTGGGGGTGAGAGAATTCCATTCTCGAATGCCTCTTCCCACGCTCTTGGCAGCCCCAGAAAGTGAACTGTCCATTGCTCAAGCTGGCCGAAGGCGACTTTCTGCCAGTCTTGAGAGTCATTTCTGCTTTTGTTGGCACCACCATGGGTTTTATTTTGAATATTTCTTCCTACCCCAAGTCTCCATCTATGATTCTGAATTCCTTTATCTTCTGCCTCATCTTCATCATTCCTTTCCATGGTATCCTCACATTCCATCTCTCCCAGCCAGCCCCTCACTGCTGTTGTTAGCTCTCCCTGACTCATCCTCAGATGCGGTGGAGGAAAGACTAGGGCGTGGGCCATTCCCAGAGCAACAACTCCACCCTCACCTACTTCCACTTTTTTGGCATTACTCACCTGCCTGCCAGACCAAACAGGTTGAAACACCTACAGGATTGACTCTTTTCCACCCTGCCCCCAAGCTCCGCTCACTCCAGGTGACTCAGACACCCCATCACCTCAACTAACTTTTGTCTTTGCAGCTGACATTCGTTGTCACTCCTGCTACAAGGTTCCTGTGCTGGGCTGTGTGGATCGGCAGTCCTGTCGCCTGGAACCAGGACAAAAATGCCTGACGACTAATGTGTACCTTGGTAACTTGTCTTTATTTGGGGGATCATTCAACAGTACCCAGCTCTGTGCTCAGGGCTTGCTCCAAGGGAGTGGGAGGAACAATGTGGTGCTGGGGACAGACCCATTGAGCTCCCTCCTGGCCCCAACTTCAGTGAGCAGAGGAGGCTGGGCTGATGGGAGACTACCTGGAGACTAACCCAAAGAGAAAAGGGAAAAATCTGGAAATGACAGCAGATGGCTCAGGATGATGAGCTTTAATATAGGTTGTTTCAAGACATGTTCACGACCGTTTTATGATGTGGGTGTTATTATCATTATTCTACTGGGCAAATAGCCTCAGAAAGTGACAGTAACTGCCAGCTAGGGAGAGAAAGGGGACGGGGTGAAGGGCAGGGGAAGGAAGCGAAAGAGGAAGATGACTGTGATGAGACAGAGACTAGAGGTGGAAGGAAGGAAGCCTGGGTGGTTGGGTGCCTGGGATGGGTAGGGGGCACAGCGATGCCAGGTGCCCATCACAGCTGACTCCCCACCCTCTACCCCCAGGTCGGATGTGGGTTTACTCCAACCTTCGCTGTGGCACACCAGAAGAGCCCTGTCGGGAGGCCTTTAACCAAACCGTCCACAAGCTGGGCCTCAACTACAACACCACTTGCTGCGAGAAGGACAACTGCAATAGCCCAGCCCCTCGGCCCACCCCCGCGCTGGCCCTTGTCTTCCCTCACCTCACTGGCTGGTGTCAGCCTCTGGCTGCTGCACTGAGCCTTCTCCATGGCTGCCTCTCCGCGCACCTGCCTTGGCCTGAGACTCTCCCCTTGCCCCGGCTTCCCAGAGGGTCCTCGCAGCTGGCACCATCTTGCTCTGAGAAGCATTTCTCCAGATCCTTCACATTTCTCTAGCGAGTGGTCTCCCTGCCCATCTCTGCTCCCTCCTCTCTACTCTCCTTTTGTCAAGTCCCTTCTGTTCCCTCTAGAGCACTCAAAGTCCCCAAGCCTCTTAGCAGGACTCCCCACTTTGCCTCCTGTTCTCTGCAGTGCCCCACATGGGAAGCGATTGGGGTCTGGCCCTGAGAAGGGGCTTCTCACCTGTCTGCATTGGAGGCTCCGAGGAAGGACCTGATAACTTGGGGGCTGATCTCCCAACCCCTGACTGCACATGGCCCCATCCCATGCTTACCCTTTTCCATTTTGAGTAATAAATTTAGTCTGTGTCGGACAAATCGTGCACTTGCTGTCTGAAGACCCCTCTCGGGAATAACATACGGCCCCTACCTTTACCTCAGAATCCTTCAGGGAATTTCCTAGGAGGTTGGGTGTGGCAAATGGAGAAACAAGTTTTGCAGGCCTCCATCTTCCTGTCCAGTGTCTGGGGGTGACACACAGGTCCCAGTGTTTGGAGAAAAAGTCCCTATCCCAAATAGAGGCCACACCTCTGATGCACCATGCTGATGTACCGCCAAGGAGGTGCAGTCTGGCCTGCGAGCCTCCAGAAAGGGTAAGAAAGAGGGTAGGATGGGCCCAAGACCCTTGAGCCCTTGCCTGGGATGGTTGCTAAGCAATCATGTGCTTGCCTTGTGTTCTCCATCCAGAACAGTCTTCTGAGACCAAGATACAAATGGAGAAAAGAGGAACAAGCCAAATAGCCAGGCTAATAGAGTCCTGGGGACCCTCACCCACTCCCTCACGTGTTGCCCTCAGTGAAACTCCTTGTTGCTAAGGAGAAACCTCTAGCAACTGGATTCAGGAGTCACTTCAGACTTAATCTCCCTTGTTGTTTGGGGTTCGGTGAAGAAGTGCACCTTTGTAGGGGCTGGAGAGATGGAACAGCACATAAGGTGTTTGTTTGTCTTGCACGTGAAGACCTGGGTTAGACCCCCAGCATCCCATACAATCCCCTAAGCACTGCCAGGGAGTAACCCCGGGTATGCCTCCCCTAATAAAAAAGAACTGCAACTTCGTAGGTAAGCCAGTGGACTTTGGTAATACCCTAACTCAAGACTGACTCCCATACTGTTTCCTCAGCCCTTGCATCAACTAAAGCTAAAAGGAATTTGCCAGCCAGCTCAGGGTGGTCAACAGATTTTAATGGCCCACAGAGAAGTATCTTGTACTGCTTGCTCAGATGTCCTTTGCTGACCCTTCCCCTCTTCCTTTTCTCCCCCTACTACTGCTATCCCAACCACAGCCCAGGCAAGAGCCATGCCAGGGCTGTGGCGGCCACAGCCACCATGCACACAGGGGCCACAGAGCTTGTCACAGCGCGGTTGCAGAGGTCTCCAACACAGCAGTCTCTCTGCGTGCTGTAGGTCACATCTCCTACCAACTCAGTCTGCACTTGATTGCAATGGTGGGCGGCCACACAGGCTGGATGGTGATGAATAAAGGTCCCTGAGGCTGAGCGAGAGAGAAGGAGACCAAAGTGTTAGGCTTGGGGCCAGAGCAATAGTGCAGCGGATAAGGCGTTTGCTTGCATGCAGCCTACCCTGGGTTCTATCTCCAGCATCCCATATGGCCCCCCAAGCATGGTCAGGAGTATTTCCTGCGTTTGGATCCTGGAGTCACCGCTGAGCATTGTTGAGTGTGACCCAAAAAAGAAAAACAAACCCAAAGTGTTAGACTCCTGGTATCAAGACTGGCTTGCTGGCAAGAGATCATTTCTGAGAGATTAATTTCAAAGAGTGCAAAGGGTCTCTCCTCCTCCAAGAACAAAACACAAGACCAAAGAAAACCCAGCTTCATGAAAAGGACCCACAAGGGGCCGGAGCAATAGTCCAGCGGGTAGGGCGTTTGCCTTGTAAGCAGCCGGTCTGTGCCGGCCCAGGTTCGATCCCCGGGCATCCCATATGGTCCCCCGAGCACCGCCAGGAGTGATTCCTGAGTGCAGAGCCAGGGGTAACCCCTGAGCATTGCTGGGTGTGACCCCCAAAAAAAAGCAAAAAAATAAAAATAAAAAATAAAAGGGCCCACAAGACTTCTGGAAGTTCTTTTTTTTTTTTTTTTTTTTTGCTTTTTGGGTCACACCCAGCAATGCTCAGGGGTTTCTCCTGGCTCTGCACTCAGGAGTTACTCCTGGCGGTGCTTGGGGGACCATATGGGATGCCGGGATCGAACCCAGGCCAGCACAGGCCGTGCAGGTAAGGCAAACGCCTACCCGCTGGGCTATCGCCCGCCCCAAGACTTCTGAAGTTCTATCAAAGACTCCTGACTTCAGTCTAATCATGAGAAATACCAGACACATCCAAATGAAGGGCTGGTCTATCAAAGAACTTCCAGCATCCAGGACTGGGGAGAGGGCTCAAAAGCCGTCGGGGGACGTTTTGCATGCAGAAACATCCAGAGCTATGTTTTTACTCAGTACCCGGCAGAGAGTCATGGGGTGTGGGGGGGCTAGGGGGGACAGGTGTGACCCAAAAAAAAAAAAGGCTAAATGCAGCGTGGGATTGTGAATTGGGTTGTGAACAACAATACCAACAAAGTGAAAAAACTGGCGAAATTGAATATAGTGTGTAGGATAACAATATCATAACAGTGTTCATTTATTTTGTGTATGGGGGAGGCACACTCAGGCATTCAGGGCTCACACCACCTGGCTCGATGCTCAGGGATCTCTCATGGCTGGCTGGGGCAGTAGAGAACTATATGGACTGTTGAGGATTGAACCCAGGTCTGCCGGATGCCAGGCAAGTGCCACTACCCACTATGCTATCTCTCTGGCCCACTGACAATTTTTCTTTTTTTCTTTCTTTCTTTACTTTTCTTTTTTTTTTTTTTTTTCTTTTTGGGATCATACTCGATAATGCTCAGCTCCAGGTTCTTTGCTCAGGAATGTCTCCTGGTGGTGCTTGGGAGACCATATGGGATGCCGGGATCGAATCTGGGTGGGCTGCGTGCAAGGCAAACGCTCTGCCCACTGTGCTATCGTTCTGGCCCCCCACTGACAATTTTTTTTTTTTTTGCTTTACCCGGCATTAGGGTTACTCCTGGGCTTCCACTCAGGGATATTCTCTGGCGATGCTCAGGGGACCATATGGGATGCTGGGGATCGAACCCGGCCGGCACAGGCCGGGCCGCGATGCAAGGCAAACACCCTACCCACTGGGCTATTGCTCCAGCCCCCCCACTGACAATTTTCTTTTCTGATTTAGGTTGTTATACTCTGTCTGTGAAAGATGTTAACATTAAAGGAAATTGAGGGGCCAGAGTGACGCCCAGCGGGTAGGGCGTTTGCTTTTCACGCCGCCCGGCTCATGCCGGCCCGGGTTCGACCCCCGGTATCCCATATGGTCCCCCCGAGCACCGCCAGGAGTAATTCCTGAGTGCAGAGCCAGGAGTAACCCCTGAGCATTGCCGGGTGTGACCCAAAAAAGGCAAAAAAATAAAAAATAAATAAATAAATAAAATAAAGGAAATTGGATGAAGGACATATAAAAGCTTTTTTTTTTTTTTTTTTTTTTGGGGCACACTTGTCAATGCTCAGGAGTTACTCCTGGCTCTTCGCTCAGGAATGACTCCTGGTGGTGCTCGGGGACCATATGGGATACCGGGATCTAACCCGGGTTGGCCACGTGCAAGGCAAATGCCTTACCTGCTGGGCTATCGCTCCAGTCCCAAGCCCTGTTTTATTTTTTAGGAATTTTCTGTCCATCTAAAATGATTTCAAGGGCCGGAGCGATAGCCCAGCGGGTAGGGCGCTTGCCTTGCACGGCCGGCCGCTGCCCGGCCGGGGGGTTCGATCCCCGGCATCCCATATGGTCCCCCGAGCACCGCCAGGAGTAATTCCTGAGTGCAGATCCAGGAGAAACCCCTGAGCATCGCCGGTGTGACCCAAAAAAGCAAAAAAAAAGAAAAAGAAAAGAAAAAGAAAAAGAAAAATTATTTCAAGATATGGGGCCGGAGCGATAGCCCAGCGGGTAGGGCGTTTGCCTTGCATGCAGTTGGCCTATGCCAGCCCAGGTTTGATCCCCCGACATCCCATATGGTCCCCTGAGCACTGCCAGGAGTAATTCCTGAGTGCAGAGCCAGGAGTAACCCCCGAGCATCGCCGGGTGTGACCCAAAAAAGCTAAATAAATAAATAAGTAAATAAATAAATAAATAAATAAATAAATAAATAAATAAATAAATAAATAAATAGAATTATTTCAAGATGGGGTCAAAAAACTGTACAGCGGTTAAGGCTGCTTTTGGCAGACCCTGGCTTGATCTCTGAGCATTTCCAGGAACAACCCTTGAGACAGAACCAGGATAGTTCCCGAGCACCGCTTGAGTTGCCCAAAAACTCCTCATCAAATTATTTCAAGATTAAAAAGTAGGGGCCGAAAGTGAAAGTACAGCGGGGGTGACGCTTGCCTTGCACACGGCTGGCCGGGTTCAGTCCCGGATCCCATATGGTCCCCCCGAGTGTTCAAGGAGTAATTCCTGAGCGCAGAGTCAGGAGTGAGGCCTGAGCATCGCCTGGTTAAGACCCAGAAAGAAAAAAAACAATAAACAAATAAATAAATAAGCCAAGAACATGCCTCCCTGGTCCTTAGCTGATGCTGGAAAGTCGGAGTTTGCTTTCATAGCTGTGTCCCTGCCTTCAGGGGCCATTTGTGGGTGGCGCCCCTCCCTCTGGAGCGCCAGGAGGGAGGTGGGAGCGCACGGACTTGACTCCCCAGAGGCTCAGTGCCAGGAGCCACCGGCTGCCAGAGCCAGACCGCGTGTGGAAGGTTCTGGAAGCCAGAAGGACCCGAGGGGAATGGAGGCAGGGAGAGAGGAAGGAGGCGAAGCAAGGACTCACCGTCGGTGAGCTTGGTCTGGCCCGCACCCGGCTGGCCTTTGCGGTCCGGGAAGCAGCAGCGCGCGCCCTCGCGGCAGGTGGTCACGGCCTCCCTGCAGGAGCTTCCCGGGCCGCCGCAGTCCAAGCACCGCATGCGGCTTCCTGGGCGAGAGAGAGGCGCTGCGTGGGGCGCTCTGGGCGCGGGGGAAGGGGGGGGGGGGGGGGGCGCGTGCGCGCCGCTTACCTGAGACAGCGCCCAGCAGCGCGCCACAGCACCACCAGCCCTGGGCCCATGGCGCAGCCGTCGGTGCGAGGCGCCCTGCTCCAGCCCGCCTCCCTGCCCTCCCCGCCGCTCTTATACCCCCTGCCTTGGCCTTTATAGGGCAATAAAGAGGCCGGCAAGAGTCTCCCCAGCAGGCACCAGGGGCCCTGACGGGACAGGGAGGCGCCCTTAGGGAAAATGGGCCCTGGGCAGCCTGGGGAGTCGCTTAATGCCTCCATCCTCTGAGGCGATTCCAAAACCTTAACTTTGGTGGATCCTCGTGAATCCTGCTCCAGACAGATCTGATGGAGTCAGCGGTTCTGCTAGACGTCCACGGAAGCCATGTCTCAGGAGAGCAGATGTACAGTGGACAGGAAGATCTGACGCTTTCTTTTTCCAGTTTGCTTTTTATTTTGGGGGTTCACTCAGGGACCATTTCTGGTGGGCTTGGGGTAGTTACTCTTTTGGGTGCCTGAGATTGAACTTGGGTCAACCACATACAAGGCAAAGCGCACAAGGCCTACAAGAAAACACACACACACACACACACACACACACACACACACACACACACACCTTCTATTAAACCTGACATCAGATAGCTCCCAGAACGCAGAACAATGTCTTTCTCACTTGTTTGTGTGATGGAGAAACGAGTTGTTTTTCAAAATACTTGTCAACAGGCAACAGGTTGATTATTTTTATTTTTAAATGAACCTATTAAGATGTTCTGTTTTATTTCTAACAAAGAAAAAGCTGTTGTGTCTTTTGTAACATTGAAGAAAATCCTTAGAAAAAAGGCTGGAAAGTTCTGCTCAGAGGATACCTGGGGTGCCCTCTACTCCCTCCCCTCTGTCCCCAAGTCTTACTCCTCCGCGTGACAATCCTGCCCTGATTCCCCAAACACAGCTCTCCCCCCCCTCCTCCATCTCTCTTTGTGTGTGTGTGTGTGTGTGTGTGTGTGTGTGTGTGTGTGTGTTGGGTGGGATTTAGGCCATACTTGGCTGTGCTCAGGGTTTACTGCTGGCAGTTCTCAGGAGACTTCGCATGGTTGGGGATCCACAAGCTAAGTGCCCTACTCACTGTACTATCTCTCCAGCCCCTCAGTCTTCCAAGTTCTCTCACCATCGCCCCAACTTTGTCTCCATAATCTCCTTCCTACTCCCCTCCTGCCCATCTGTGATGAATTCTTCCCTCCAAGGTAATAAGGCTGTGAGCCATAATTATGGGGTAGGAATGTTGAGGCTTGGGGGACTCAAAGGGATCTGAAGCAGGGTGGGGTCCTTCCTTCCGGAGTTGGGTTTTGTTGGGGTGGGGGGGGTGGCCAGGGCATTGTTGATTGTAACTACTATGCTCCTGTAGAACTGGGTGCTCTGGAAGGTGACCTTGGGAGGCTCAAACCAGTGGGTGAGGTGGAGAGAGGACAAAGGGGAGAGTTGCCAGAGCAGGAACAGCTTGAGTCAGGGGAGGGGAGAGGAGCGCAGGGAAGGCGGCAGACACAGCTCTGGAGCGGCAGACACAGCTGACACACTGAGAGAACTGAGAAGACCCTCAAGGCCAGCTGGAGTAGAAGCAGGGAGGAGGCCCAGCTCTGAGGGAGGGCCTGGGCGGGCATGCCAGGCTGGGGAATCCAGGTTCCGCCTTCCAGGATTCACTCCCTAGGTGTGTTTGCCTGCTCGTCCCTCCCTGCCTCAGATGCTCCAACTCCTCAGTTCTCAGGACCTTGAGGTGCAGAGCACGTTCTGCTAGGCTCTGAACCCCAGCCATGGGGGCCTCCGGCATCTTCCTCTACAGCCTGCTCCTCTGTGGGGCTCTGGGTAAGGGGCAGGGCAGGGAAGCTGGGGCTGCTGAGGGCTGGGGGTTAAGGAGGAACCTGAAGGCTGAGCCAGGGAAGGGGCTAGGATAGGGGCGAGGAGCAAACTTAAGGGGCTTTAGAGAAAAGATCTTCCGGGGAGGGCTCAGAGCAGCCTGAGAAAGGACATCGGGAAGCTTCCTGTCACGGCGTTTGCGAATAATTGTCTTTCCTGTGGCTCTCTGACAAGCTGCTGTCGCCTCTATACCTTGGCTCACCATTTGCTGCTTTACTGCCCCCCAGCCCTTGCCAATTCCTATTTTCTCATCTCTCTGGCACCATCTGTTTAACTTCTTCCTTCCCTGCCACCCCCATCTGGTTTGGTGTCATTCTCTCAGCATCTCGCTGATTCTCTTCTGCTGACATCTGTGCTTCTCACAGTTCCTCTTATCCCTCTTGCTTCATTGTCTTTCCTCTTCTGTCTCCCCTCCTTCCTGTGCCTCCGCTTCCGGCCGCCCTTCTTCCTCATCGTCCCTCTCCCCACTCCAGTGTCCCGCCTCTGTGCACCCCTGCCTGCGCTCAGCTCTCCACCAGACCTGTTTGCTCTCTTACCTCCTGGTTCTCCTGATCGCACAGGCCTTGCCCCGTTCCCTGCCTGGGGGCGGCTCCAGTGTTACACCTGCAGCTTTGCCAAGCCCTGCTACCCTACTCCCACCCAGTGTCAGGAAAACGAAGTCTGTGGCATCAGTACCGGCACCTCAGGTAGGGGCTCTCGGGTCTAACGGCCCCTTTAGA
Source organism: Cryptotis parvus (assembly GCA_021461705.1). Taxonomy (NCBI): domain Eukaryota; kingdom Metazoa; phylum Chordata; class Mammalia; order Eulipotyphla; family Soricidae; genus Cryptotis; species Cryptotis parvus. The sequence goes on along the minus strand of JAJIBD010014782.1, from coordinate 5,698 downwards.
GCCTTCCCGCCTCCCTTCAGCCTGTCCTCTGGTCCCTGACCCTTGCCCCCCCCCACCCCACCTCACTCTGCCTTTGCCCCACAGACCAGAATGAGATCATCCAGCGGAAGGGCTGCCTCCCACGGGCCCAGTGCGCGTGCCCGGTCATACCACCTACTGGCTACGCGCTTATGATCTGCGCCACCACTGTTGTGAGGAGGATTTATGCAACACAGCCACCAGGCTGCAGCAGCTCCCAAGCCCCTGCTCACTGCCCTGCTGGTCCTAGTGGCCAGCCTCACCTGGGGAGGCCTCCGCCTCCACTAGCCTCCTGCCCTCCCCACGCTGGCCTGGAAACGGCCACATACCACCTTGACATGTGCCCAAGAGCCTGCTTTTGTACAGACCTCACACCTCGAGCCCCACGCCGTCACAGACGCCTCCCTGACTCCTCTGGGCGTGCTAGCCCAGCAGGCTCCGTCCAGAAGATGCCGGCCCAGAGGAACTTGCGTCCCACATCTCTTGCTCTGCCAGACGCCCATTGTGGATGGTCTCTCCCAGCCCCGCTGCCTCCCCCAAGCCAGAGACTTACAAAGGAGCTGGAGGTCCCAGGCAAGAGGATTGCTAGGAAAGATGCTTGTGGTAGGGCAGGACCCTGGGAAGGACTCAGAGGACCAGGAAGAACAAATTTAATAACAAATTTAATAAAAGTGATATTTGGGATCTGGTAATACTGCTCTTTCACCGTGTGTGTAGCGTGTGTGTGAGTGTGTTTGCCATGTGTGAGTGTGCTGTGCGTATGAGACTGCTGTGTATGTGTGCTGTGTGTGTCCGTGTGTGTACCGTGTGTGCACTGTGTGTGTCTCGTGTGTGTCCGTGCCATGAGTGTGTGTGCCATGTGTATGTGCTGTACCATGAGTGTGTGTGTGTGTGTGTGTGTGTGTGTGTGTGTGTAGTTGCAGTCATGGATGCTTGTCCTCTCTCTGGAAGCAGATTCTGCTGTGTGGGTGTGGCTGAACCGTGAATTCTAACTTTTGCCTCATTGTCCTGTGTCATTCACATTCTTGCAAAGCTTCGTTTAAGCTCCACTGCAGCGTGAAGGCTCTGGTGCACCTTTGAGAAAGCTTCTCTCCGGCAAGAGTCAACCTTGAGCAGAGTCACAAAAGGACACCCACAACGCCTCTTTGAGGGTGTGCCTAGAATGTCGTTTCCGCCGGAGCCTGAGGATGCTGGGATCTTCTGTGTCCTCCCTGCCTCACCAGCCTAGACTTGTCCATGGCCCGTGAGAGTAGAGCACACAGGACCCCATTACGCGCCTCCATGGGCTCCTGTCCAGGGGAGAGAGAATGACTCGGGGGTGCTCAGGATGTCAGGGTGCAGATAAGCTGCTCACTGCTCGGACGCTGCAGTGCAGGGCCCCAGATAAGGCCGGGACGGGGTTGCCTGGGGATGGAGTAGGGGCACTTCCGTATGGTCCTCTCTCCCAGCTGAGGAAGCCTGGAGTCCATTAAGTCTCATTCTGCTACTCCTCTTCTTGCGAGAGAGGAGCCCTCCTCTTCCCTCAGTTTACCCCAGGACACATTCCAGTCTCCAGATTCTTCCCTATTCAGCCCCTCTCCTCTGCATTCCCTGCCTGCTCCCTGTAGCCCCCATACTTTGTGCAGAAGCTTTTAAGACAGGAGACACACCTTTTTCTGGGTGACATATTGATAAGTGCTTCTTTGACAGAGTTCGGGCACGCCCTGCTGTGCTCAGGGACCATTCCTGGCTCTGCTCGGGGCTACTCTTGGTGGTGCTCAGGAGACTAAATGTGGATTGGAATCAGCATCAGTGGGATACAAGGAAAGTTCCTTAGCTCCCGTTAATCTCTCTGGGTCCAGGATGAGTGCTTTTTTTTTTTTGCGGGGGCAGTTTGGGCCATGTCTGGTGTGGTCAGAACTTACTCCTGCGTCTGCATTCAGGAATCACTCCGGCAGTGCTCAGGGGACCATATGGGATGTTGAATACTAAATCAGGTGTAGTGCGTAGCTGCACACACACACACACACACACACACAAACACAACACGCAGAGCTTAATTCCTGTGACAAAGTACAATCCACTTCCCCTTGCCAAGGTTTTGAGGAGTCCTTCAAGAGCCTGATGGACAGGAGATCAGGTCACACAGCTCGGAGGAAACACATCACGGACACCTGGTCTTGAGGACAGGTGGGCTGCGGGTTAACAGAGAAAGATTAAGGTACTTCTCTTCCGGACTTCACTGCAGAACTCAGGAGCCTAGTCCCGTGCCCCCCCCACTCCCGCCTGGGTTTAATTCTCTGTCCCTTAGTGTTTCTTACCTTAGATGAGCCAAATGGATGTTCTCATACATCTGGATTTCAGGTTTGAATTGAGGGATCGTAGTGCTTGGGGGGAAGGAACCTAACGGGAAGCAGTGGGGTCACTAGAGGCTCAGCATTGTTCCCACCTGTCCTCCCGTAGAGAAGATGGGCCAGAGAGACAAGACCTGCCAGCCCTTTCCTCGCACCTGCCTAATTCCCCTTCCCTGTGGGAAGGAGAGACTCACCTCTGCACTGGGCCCCCGGGCCCTCCGCCTCAGAGCACATAGCTAAGTGTCAGGATGGCGAGCCCCAGGCCGGCTGTTAGCAGGAGCACCAGGATCCAGGGCACATCCCAGCCTGCAGAAGGGGCACAGAGGCCAGGGGAGGCCTCCATGGGAGCTGTGGTGGGACAGGACGGGGCAGAGGGACGGAGACAGTGAGGGCAGGTATGTTCTTAGGCCCTGAAGAAAAGCTTCCCCAAAGTCTGGTGGTTCAACTTCTTTCCACCGAATACACCCCCCACTTGCTCCCCATCGGTACCTCTCGGCTTTACCCTGTGAGCCAGTAGCAAAACAGAATGGCAGTGCCCACAGCTAACTCCAGAGCAAGCACCAGCATAACATTTCTTTTCCTTTCATTTTGGGTCACACCCAATAATACTCAGTGGTTACTCCTGGTTCTGCATTCAGGAATTACTTCTGGCAGAACTTGGGAAACCATATGGGATGCTGGGAATTGAACCCGGGTCAACTGCATGCAAAGCAAGTGCCAGACCTGCTGTACTATTGCTCTAGCCCCTAATAACTATGATTTTTCTTTGTACCATTCACAGTAATGATCACTTCAAGAATAATTTTGTTGGGGCCGGAGTGATAGTCCAGCGGGTAGGGCATTTGCCTTGCACTCGCCAACCCAGGTTCGATCCCCAGCATCCCATATGGTCCCCCAAGCACTGCCAGGAATAATTCCTGAGTGCAGAGCCGGAGTAACCCCTGAGCACAGCTGGGTGTGACCTCAAAAGCACAAACACACACAAAAGAATAAGACTTTGTGTGTGTGTGTGTGTGTGTTTGACCCTTTTTTGGGGGGTCCAAAAAAGCCCCCAAACCTGGGCTTCTTGTACACAATGAATTGTCCCACAATTCATTGCCAAATGCCAAATACCACATTAGGTGCTGAGGCTGTAAAGGAATTAAGACCCAGTCACTGCCCTTTAACTTTAACGGCCTTTGCTTACTGGGCCCAGGGTTATTTGCTCCTCCCTCCTGCCTTTCAAGTGGGTAAATCCAACAGCATTCTTTTTTTTTTTTTTTTTTTTTGCTTTTTTGGGTCACACCCGCGATGCTCAGGGGCTACTCCTGGCTCTGCACTCAGAAATTACTCCTGGCGGTGCTCAGGGGACCATATGGGATGTCGGGGATTGAACCCAGGCCGGCACAGGCCGGCTGCGTGCAAAGGCAAACGCCCTACCCGCTGGGCTATCGCTCCGGCCCCTAACAACATTCTTTTTCTGTACAATGGATTCATTATGTTCTCCACCAACCAGTAACGGACCCAACCCAGTGCGCACATTTCCTCAACCAGAGCCACATTCTCAGCTCTATAATACATTGGGGTAGGGGACGGGATAACACCCAGCAGGGCTCTGTGCTTACACCAGGTGGTGCTCGGGACGGTGTGGAGTGCCAAAAGACCAAACCAGATTGGGCTATGTCAAGACATTTGTCTTATCCCTTGTACTATCTCTCCAGCCCCTATAATAGACTTTTTATTGGAAAACAATAAACAGGGACTGTGCAGTGCTGGGGATAGAACCCAGGCTTCCTGCTTTCATGATCAATGGACCATTGATATCATCAGTGCATTAATATATTTTCTTCAAATACAACCCCCTAGCAATTATTCTTTTTTTCTTTCAACTAGGGATATTCTACAACTACCAAAGATTCCCCTATATCTGATTTTTGTCCTGGTGCCAGAAATTGAAGCTAGCAGCTCCCACATGCAGGGCATGTGCCGACCCACTGAGCCGCATCCCCAGCTCCTTCAGATCCCCTCTTCTCCCGTCCAAGTTCTAGCCAGGTCTGACCAGGCTTAGCTTTCGATCAGATGACCTCGGATATCCTTCAAGGTGAAACATGACATATGACCACTAGATTCCCTGTTTTTGAAGAGATACATATTCTACCAGAATCCTTCTTCTTGGCTTACATTCTATTCTAGCAGAAAGTTAACTTGACCAACATGCTTCTCAGTTATGGATCCAATCAGTAAGAGTAAGCACAGCAGATACGGCGCTCACCTTGCATGCGGATCAAACCCGGTTTGATCCCCGGCTTCCATAGGGTCCCCGAGCACCGCCAGGAGTAATTCCCTGAGTGCAGAGCCAGCAGTAACCCCCTGAGCATTGCCAGGTGTGACCCCAAAAGAAAATTAATTAATTACATAATTAATGGAAAGTCCTTCCCCTCAGAGGTGGTTTGTGCCGCCGGCATCTCTCCCCTCTGCCCAGGTCCTCTCATCTATCTCCCTAGCCAGCGGGTGTGGAACAGACCAGAGGCAACTTACCTGCCAGGCTAAAGCTAATCCCTTTGCTCTGAGGCACGAGACAGCGGATGGTTCTTGGTCTACGGCCCCTGGACTCAGAAAGCCCATCTCCAGGACACACCAAAAGCAGGGCAGCCCCATCACCCCGAGAAAGTCTGCACACGGCCCCGCACATCACCCCTTCCCTCCAGCCAGGTCACTGGAGTCCAGGCGTCTGGCAGGGACCACAGAGCACAGGAGGACAGAGCAGAGGGTCCCATCAGCAGCCTTTGCAGAAAACTGGGCTCCTGCAAAGGAGAGAGGGACCCCCTCAGTTCTTTGCCCGTGGAGGGAGACAGGGACCCCTCAGTTCTCTGCCTGTGGAGAAGAGAGAGGAACCCCTAGTACTTTGCCTGTGGAGGAGAGAGGGACCCCTCAGTTCTCTGCCTATGGAGGAGAGAGGGACCCCCCTTAGTTCTCTGTCTGTGGAGAAGAGAGGAACCCCTAGTACTTTGCCTGTGGAGGAGAGAGAGGGACCCCTCAGTTCTCTGCCTATGGAGGAGAGAGGGACCCCTCAGTTCTCTGCCTGTGGAGGAGAGAGAGGAACCCCTCAGTTCTTTGCCTGTGGAGAGAGGAACCCCTCAGTTCTTTGCCTGTGGAGAGAGGGACCCCTCAGTTCTCTGCCTGTGGAGGAGAGAGGGCCCTCAGTTCTCTGCCTGTGGAGGAGAGAGGGGCCCTCAGCTCTCTGCCTGGGCTTCCCTGAGCCGCAGATGTCTCCACTGACCTGTGAGCACAGAGAGGTCATACACTCTCCAGTTCTGGTACTCAGTAGCGCTGACCCAGCACGGCACACCAGTACCGGCCGGCATCAC
>JAJIBD010014781.1:27500-31913 GCA_021461705.1 Cryptotis parvus | reverse complement strand
GACCAAGCCAATGTTAGTTTCTTACACAGTCCTGGTGATGTGACTGGAACTGAGTAAATCAAGGAAACCTAACTTTGATGTCAGTAATTGTTTAATAAGCTGAAGAATTTTCACTGAAACTTAGATTATGGGAAATTAATGGGAAACTGACATTAAAAAACCCCATGGAAAAGTCACTCACCTTTTGAGGGCAGTGTTCTGAGTCTCTGCAGATGGAGTTTTTAGGAAACGTGCTGAATCAAATGCTGACCAGGGTACAGAAAGCTTCCTTAGTCTCGCCCGATGAGCAGAACTTAGAAGTTAAAAGGTGAGATTAATAGAAGTGGAATTTTTAAGTAGCCAACTCTCATTAATGTTGACAGGACTTTGTTAATTAACAAATTAATTCCTAAACCAACTCCTTCCTGGAATAGATGTTATCTCAGACACCCTATGTCCCAGGCATTTTATAAAAATAGTCTGCTTTGTGTTGCCACATAGAATTGTATAAACACTGAAAAAGGAAAGATTTAAATAGGTAAGAAAGACATGATATCCAAGAGCATGTAGCCAAATTCCTCTTCCAATGGCCTAGCTCAAAGCCAGTCTTTCATAAAGGAGATCTTGACTCTTAAGCAGTATAAGAGACTTGCCGAACATTACAATGAATTTGAAGCCAGATCGCTCCTAAAACCAGGCTTTCTGAGTCACACTGTAGGCATGTTTTCCATGACATAAAAATAAATAATGACCTAATTTACTAGCTGCACCAAAGCTTAACAAGATTTTCAAAGAAGCATGGGAACAATCCACATTTTTTTCTTGTAAATAAGAGTCTTCATTTTCCAAAGCCCTGCTAAAATTTTAAAAACTGGTTTCTGCAACCAAGTTTGGAAAGAAACTGGCCATTGGTGCACTTGTTATTCATTTTGCTCTACTCCCTAAAGATTGGTCTCCTTTGGGGTGAGGGAGCAAAATCTCAGAGTACTTGCTCCTGGTTCGTGGTTCATGGCCCAAAGTGTTAGCACTTGATGAACGGTGTTCTTCTCACTCCTCCTGGTAAGATCCCTTCATGGGTGGTTGAAATGAACCAATTAATCCCAAGGGATTTGAAGACATGGGAGAAAAAAGATGAAAAGGCAAGGAGAATTGGCAACAGGAGCTTCAGGAAATATTGGCACAGACTTTTAGGTCAACTCAAGACCCAGACAGATCTAAGTTTTCAACCTAACTATTGAGTGAGGATGGAGGACTCTGGTATAGATTATCTCACTACAGTTTCCTCCTTTTCAAATGGAAGACTAGGTCCAGGGCTGACGAGAGATGAAATGAAATATCTGTTCTTCATAAGCTATAACCATGACCGCCGCCCTCAACTAAAAGCAAAGTATGATTGCTATTCATAAATTTTTCTTCACACAAATGTTGAAACATGCCATATCGTGATCAATTGCTGGCACACCTGTACTCACCTACTACCCAGTTAAGGGAAACGTTATTATTCAAATATTGAACAATCTCTACCCTAGAAGTTCAAGTGCACTATCTTGAATCCCTGGAGCAAACCTTTCATCACACTCCAGCTCCCTAAGCCCCTCCCCCAAGTCCACCCTCTCATCTCATGCCACCCATATGGCAAGGTGGCATATGGTTGAAGGAGACCCCATGGTCTGCTTACTTGTCTCTGACCAGCATCTAATTTGATGGAGCCATGATCTACACATTATGCCCAAGAATATTTAAGGATCTACTAGCGTTAGTCAGGAGAGGAGTATGACATTCCACAGTCTTCAGAATCAAAAGGAAACCGATGCCCAAGAATAAAGTAGATGCTTTCAGAACCTTTGTACTAATTAAGAAAAGTCACATCTTCTGCCTACTGGAAGCATTCCCTCACTGAGAGTCACATAGAGGCCAAGGGAATTGCACCCTGGATCGCAGCCTCCACTTACCTTTGGTTACAACACACTCTTTCAAGGTTTTGCTTTACACAACAGCTTCCCACTCCCCACCCTGATCCTTTGAATACTTACTTCAAAAAAGAAACAAGTTACAAAACCTGGGAAAATCCAAAAAAGGTTGTGGGGGTCTTCCCATTACTCCTCTTAGTGCTTTACTATTATTATTATTATTATTATTATTATTATTATTATTATTGCCATCATCACTATTATTATTATTTTATTGTAGACATGTGAGTTATAAAGCTTTTAATAACAGAACTTTGTGCATTCAACATGCCAACTCCAAACCTACAACCAACGTCCATGTCCTTCCACTAATAACTCAAGTTTCCCTCACTCTCCCCACTGTGCTCCTTCGCAAATTCACTTTGCTGTTTTAGCTAATTAAATCTTGAGTCACACACTCACCATGATTTGGCCCTTATCTTTGTGATGTGCCTGTTACTTCACCTCTACACCACTGAAATGTCCATGGCCCCTGACCAACACTGATCTCACCGCCACTCCTCTCTCTCTTTCCCCACCCCAGCTCCACTTCTCAGTTCTTACATTCTCAGTCCATAATCCACGGTTTGCCATCATTTGATATCTTCCATTCACTTTGCAAGTGCACCTTAAAATATTAATTACTTAACTTCTTAACCTATTTTAATAAGCCAATTTTTTGTGCCCTCTTCCCCATTGTCCCACTTGCTATTATAAGGTAATACCAGTAGTGGCCAATTATAACTACTTGTGAGAATGGCCTAGGAAATTTCCCCTTCACCCCATCTACTCAGGCTGAGTGGTTCTCACAGGACCAGGCACTGCTGAGATTGAACTCAGATCTGTTCTGACATTTGAGCCACCTGCCTGACTCTCACCTAAATGGAAATATATTCTTATATAAAATATTGACGTATAGGCCCAAATCCATTCAATCATGGAGGTGTAGCTCAAGCAGCAATTTATGTTTTAAGTTCATCAATAATATCTAATATGCAGGCAAAGTTTAAAACCATTTAAAACTTCTGGGACCTGCGACTTCAGCTCAATGGTAAAATACCTGCCTGGAAGACCTAAGACTCTGAGTTTGACCCCTGGCAAGCCCTGGAAAGGGAAATGTCCTAAACTGCTAGAGATACTATTTAGAAAGGCAAAAGATTCTGCCAACGAGCTGAATTTGCCAGGGTTGAGAGGTGAGGGATGAACAAGAAGGGCCACAGAGACTATCACTGTATCACTGTCTTCCCGCTCACCATGGATTTGCTCGAGCGGGCCCCAGTAACATCTCCATATGTCCTGTCTCATGCTAGTAGAGCCCAAGGCATCTGCTTGCTCCAGGAACATACAGAGCCTCAATCCATTCTGGAATGAGGTCTATAATTGTTACTGGTATTTGGCATATATATCAAATACAACACGGGTAGCTTGCCAGGCTCTGCCGTGCAGGTAGCATACTCTTGCAGGCATTTCTAAGTCCAGCATTTATTGATGAACCACACGGCCGCAAGCGCGCAGCAAGCCGGACGCTGATAGGCTGGTCTGCTGGGTGGAGGTCTGACGAGAGAGAAGTCCGGATGTGGAAAATGGAGGCCCTCATGGAGTGGGGGGGCACGTCTGGCTTGTTGCGAGGCTCTGCTGAAGTGGTGGGCCAGGGCTAAAACCCACCATCCCTCCCGGCGCCTCGTGAGTGGCTGGTCACAGGGAGAGCCAGTAGCAGCTCTGCCCCATGTCTCGAAGTCTCTCAAAATGTAATAGCTTTCAGTAGTAGACAGTTTTAGGAGATCATGCTCAGACTAGTGACTTTCTCAGTGTCTCTGTGGCGTAGTCTCTCTCTCTCGCCACAGAGACACTGGTGGAGAAATTGGCACTTAGTCTGAGCATGGTGCAGCAACACTGTATGTCTAAAACATTAATACTACTGGAAGCTATTACATTTTGAAACAATTTTTTTAATTAGGCAGCATATTGGGACTGACCAATATGTGTTGAACCCTTTTGGGTTACATATATTAATACTTACTATGATAAAGGATATATTCTAGACAATTTATAAAACATATGTATGTATTTTAATTCTATTAAGAAAAAGAACACTTGGGGCCGGAGCGATAGCCCAGTGGGTAGGGTGTTTGCCTTGCACGCGGCGCCCATGCCAGCCCGGGTTTGATCCCCGCATCCTCTATAGTCCCCCGAGCACTGCCAGGAGTAATTCCTGAGTGCAGAGCCAGGAGAAACCCCTGAGCATTGCCGGGTGTGACCCAAAAAGCAAAAAAAAAAAAAAAAAAACCACTCAAGTACAGACCATTCAATTACAAAGCTAGAGCATTTTGAAAGGAGACCAAATGTATTTTGTTCCCCCATATCAGCACCTTCACACCTTCCTGACCAGATACCCAGACCAGAATACTGTTTCCTTCTTCTGGTTTTTTTTTATTCACAGATGTATGAACAAATATTATTTTTTTCTGGTTTCATTATAGATTAC
>JAJIBD010014781.1:0-22500 GCA_021461705.1 Cryptotis parvus | reverse complement strand
TTAGACTGAATAGTATGAAAAATGAACTTTTTAATTTTTTTTAATTTTTTATTATCGTGATACAATACGGTGTTTGGTGTTGTCCAGCCCCGCTCCTTTTTTACTTGTGGGCGTTAGGTTTACTGTTTTGTATTTCAGGGTGAGTTTTAATCGCTTCTTCCCATTTTATAACTGTCTCCATTAATGCGTCATTCTATTCTGTCCTTTTCCTTCTGACTAATTTCCTCAGCATGATAGACTCCATGCCACCATTTGCAAACCACTTTTATATGCAAACCAGAAATTCTATATTTTCTCTCTTTATCTCTCTCTCTCTCCTCTTGGGCATTAAATCACATGACTTTCACACTGTAGTATCTCTCCAGCCCCTGTACAGTAATAATACACAATAACTCACTTTATCAATAATTTTCCAAAACAAAAGCTTGCTTTGCTTAGAAGATTCTATGGAATAAAAACTATGGCATATGGCTCTGCCACCCAAATAATTTGTTTCAATGTACTAGAATGATACATTATGGGTATTAAATAATTATTTTGCTATGTATCTTCACAATAATTTTTAAACCATACATAATTATTGCCTAAACAATTTTGGAATTATTTTGGGGCTGTACCTTGTGGTACTTTGGAACTATTCTGATTCTGTGCTCAGGTGTGACCCTGGTTGTGCTTAGTGGACTATTTGTAATAATGGGGATTCAAACCTGGGTCACAGCCATAGCAGCCAGATCTCCTGCACTATCTCTTCAGTACCTAATATCTGAGGTTTTAAGACTCTGTAAGCCATGGGAGGAGACAAAGAAAAATCAAAATGAACAGAATGCATTTCCTGTAGCTAAGGCATACTTTGGTTTAATTCAGTTGAAAAGTTGTTTGCTACCATTCACTGATAATTTTAAAGTTCTCCTAATGTAAAAACTGTCAATCAAGTAACAAATGCTTGAAACATCAAACACTGTGCTCACAAATAGCCCACAGTCAATCTTTGAATTATTTTGAGACAAATGCTCTGAGTATCAAATGATTTAAATTCCCTAGGTGAAGCTTAGGTTTGATTTCATCTTTTCTAGATATCATAATACTAGATAATCTGAGATAAATTTCATAGAGTAGAAAAAAAATAAGACTTACCGTCTCTGAGAACCAGAGAATGAACTTCCTAACCAAAGGATTGGAACTGAGACCGGAGATAGATAAAGCTACAGGTTCATATAATCGACTGATCAGAACGTTAGAGCCAACTAAAATAAACTCTATTAACCAAATATTGTTTTTGAGCAAAGCTGACACAGTTTGTTTAGCATTGATAGATTTCCTGGGAGAGTCATTTCTGCCTTCAGATAAATTTTGCTGAGAAATCACAGAACTGCTGTCTCAAAAACAGTTCAGAACTTTTCCCAAGACAACAGATATTCTATTCACTGTGAAGGGAAATGCTGGTCCCTGGGATTCAAGGCAGGCACACAAACATAAATTAGTGAAAAAGTAGGGGATAAAATCACATGTTTTCATCCCTTGTATGTGTGTGTGTGTGTGTGTGTTAGAGAGAGAGATTGCAACAGGCAATGAGTTAAAATTCTTAATATAAAAATCTCTTAAAATTGCTTTTTAAGAAAATAAACATGTGAATGAAAAACTAGAGAATTATTTACATAATGCTAAAGGTCAACAAACATGGTTCAACCCCACTACAGTCAAAGAATTACAAACTTGTATACCTAGTATATCATCAGTTTTAACGTTGTACTTGTGGTGCTGATGGTATAGGTAATAGGTTTGTGCATACGCTATCACAGGGTATAAATTATTAAGTCTCCTTGAGAGCTATTGAACTTCAGTTTAATACTCTGAAAATATCTCCCACTGAAGAAGGGGACGAGGGAAGAGGAAAGAAGGAGCAGAACCACAATGACCAAGTAGGAAGAACCTAAAGCAAGATTTACCTTGCCCACTGATCACAGCACTTACACCAAAATTTGGCTTAATCCATCCAGAAAGTGACTTTGATGAACAGTCATCACAGCAAAGGACTCAAGGACAGTATCCAGACCATCAGGACAACAGAAGATGGATTCTGATGCTTTAGTATATTTGCTGCTAATATGTTCTCACTGAACGCCAGCGTAGGACATCAGGTTGTCATGGAGAAATTATTTCTAGGATGTTTAGGGGAGTCAAGGACTGGTGTGATGTGTCAAATACGTGACATGTCAAACTACAATATTCTACTCACACCTCTGGAATGGGAGGCAAGAAATTTTAGGATACAAGCAGAAGCAGAGTTGTCGGTAAATGCCAACTAGATGACCTTTCTGATAGCCTTGTAGATGGATGCCACGTTGGCACCCATTCTCCACACTAAAAGAGGGTACATTTCTGATGACATCTCACCCACCCCTAAAAAATTAGCAGTGGTATGTTCGTGTTGAAAGACAATCGCTAAGCACTTCTCCTGGCAGACAAATGCACCTAAGGTTAGCAACTAAGTCACATCCTCCCAACCCAAAAGCACCCCATTCACATTCCAAATCGTGGCCCGCTAGCAAGGATAACCCAATGTCTGCTGCACTGCCCTGCTGGCCCGTGGTCAAACAGACCTCTCATGACTAGCCCCTCATGCCCACTCTATATCATCCGGGACTGGGGTACCATCTCCTTCTAGAAGCCTCTCCTGGACAGACTCAGTGATTCACTCATATGTAGAATATAAGGAAGCACAGTAGGGGAATAACTAATGCACAGAGTCAATGGGAGAGAAGAGCAGGAGGAGGCACCTTAGTAAGAAGCGTGCCAGAGAGGCGAAGGGAAAAGATGGGATAGGTCCGGGAAGAGACCACTGGACAATGATAGAGTGACATCGTCACTCTGGAAGGTGCTGAAAGGAGGCCAAGGGACATGCATACCACCCTATTTGTAACATTGCGTTAAACCAGAGGGCCTAAAATGGTGGTAGGGTATGGAAAAATGAAAAAGAAAATAGTGCCTGGGGCTGGATTAGTAGTATAGCTGGTAGGACATTTGTCTTGCACATGACAGGCCCAGGTTTGATCCCCGGCATCCCATATGGTCCCCCAAGCACTGTCAGGAGTAATTCCTGAGTGCAGAGCCAGGAGTAACCCCTGAGCATCACCAAGTGTGACCCAAAAAAGGCAGAAAAAAAAAATAAAATAGTGCCTGACTTAGAGGATGTTCAGGAGGTGAGAGGAAATCTGGGGACATTGTTAGAAGGAAGTGGACTCTGGTGAAGGGACTGGTGTTGGGTCACTGTACACCTGAAACTCCATCATGAACAATGTTGAAACTCTGTCATCTTGGGCGATTCAATTAAAAAAAATTTTTTACAAAGAAACCTTTCCCAAAGAATGGATTTTCCCAGTTCTCAGTCACGTCTAGGTTTGCACAATAGCACCTTGATGGCTCCCAGCCACTGTAACTGTAAATGGCCTATAACTGCCCAAATATGCTTGATCTTGGTGAACTGATGCTAGGAATGTACACTGTGTACCCCTGGCTGGCACCCAGGCCTGTGTAACAATGGCCTCATTAGTGGCTGCCAGTCACTCATGATTATAGTTCTCCCTGTAGCTGTCCAAGCTTGCTCAGCCTTTGCGGCACAAATGATGCCAGATACTCACAAATGTGTACTGCTGGCGTTCACCCAGGTCCCTGCATTCATGGCCTCCTTAGAGGTTGCTGGACACTCACAGCGTGAACTACCAAGGTCCACTTGACTTCATCACCACTGGAGGTATCAGGCACTCATGACAGTTAACCCCCACTTGGAATCTAGGCCCACTTGACCATGGTGCCATGGCCACTGCCAGGTACTAAGAACAGTAAGATCCAAGCCACTGCTCAGGTCTTTGGAGAGCATCATATATGATTAGGAGATAAAGGAACTTACCCACAAAAATAATGATAGAGACCAGAGAGACAGCATAGGAGTTAAGGTGCCTGCGTTGCAAATAATAAATTCTGTTTTGATCCCTGGTATTACATCCTGAGCACTTCCAGGAATGACCCCTGAATATTGATGGCTGTGGGGGAGAGCAAGCAAGCAAGCAAGCAAGAAAAGAAAGAAAAGAAAGAAAAGAAAGACAGACCTCCTCTGCCCAGGTATCCAGATAAGTGCCTAGGCGAGAGGGGACATCTATGTTTTCAGAAGTGCGAAACTGGCAATGGGACTCAAATTGTGAGTCAGGACTCCGCTAATGCATGCCACCCCAGCAGACAGACCGTGTGGAGGGCGTGGCTTTCCCCCTGCAGCAGCCATTTGTTCAGCCACAAGTTAACCTTCCCTTCCATATTGCATTGAACCTACATCTTGGCCTCATACCAGACTCTCACCAGGGCAGCCTAGCTACCCCAAACACATTAGGTGTTTGGGTAATATTGCATTAGCCTATTCCTAACAACATATCACACCCCCAAAAATCACAAAAATAACAGTGGACACAAAAATCGATAAAATCTCAATCTAAAAAGTAACAGTAAATTCAGGCCAAAGAACATGTCCCCAGAATCAGTGCTTGAGGCCCCACACAAGTCAGACAGGCGCACCAAAGAGGAAGGTAATATCTTTGAAGGGGAAAGAGAAAAACCACTTTCTACTGAGCTCCCCCAAAGTCTTACCTGGCTGTGAAAGGGGCAGTGAAACTTACCAATGCCAGTTTTGCACTTCTAAAAACATAGATGACCCCTCTCACCTAGGTACTTATCTGGATACCTGGGGCTGAGAAGGTCTGTCTGTCTGTCTGTCTGTCTGTCTTTCTCTTCCTCCCTTTCTTCCTTCCTTTCTTTTCTTTCTTTCTTACATTTTCTCTTTTTCTTTCTTTGTTTCTTTCTTTTTCTTTCTTTTTCTTTCTTTCTTTTTCTTTCTTTTTCTTTCTTTTTCTTTCTTTCTTCTTTCTCTTTCTTTCTTTCTTTCTTTCTTTCTTACATTTTCTTTCTTCCTTACATTTTCTTTCTTTCTGTACACAGATAGTGCACTGAAGGGATCTGCCTCCAGACTACCACAGCATTGTGGGAAACAACACAGATCCCCACCACAGCGAGTGAGTGAGGAAAAGAGCCCTGAAGCCTCAGCAAATAAAACTCACACATACATAATCTCTCTGATGAATTCAGAGACAAATGTTAGGATGTTTAATAAGCTCAAAGAACAGTGGATAGGGCCAGAATGATAGTACTGTGGGTAGGGTGTTTTCCTCGCATAGGCCAACCTGGGTTTGATCCCTGGCATCCTATATGGTCCCCAAGCCTCACCAGGAGTAATTGCTGAGTGCAGACCCAGAAGTAACTCTGAGCATTATTGGGTGTGACCCAAAAAAAAAATCAAAACAAAGAAACAGTGGAATGAACATCCAATAAAACTCAGGATGATATGAAAGAAAAAGTGGAATAGACAGCTAATAAAATACAGGAGGAAATAAGAGCAGAAATAATAAAATTACAAACAGAAGTGTCATTAATTTAGAAAAATCAGTAGATGAAATGAAAAACTCAATGAGTCCCTTAACAATAGAATTTCAACAGCTGAAAACAAAATCAGTGAGCTTGAAGATGAGCTGCAGAAAGTATTCAGGCAACAACAAAAATGGGAAAAGACCTAAAAATAACTCAAGAACGGGCAAGAAAACTGTGGATGAATTAAAGAGGAACAACATAAGAATTACTGAAGTCCCAGAGAGAGAGAGAGAGAGGCAACTCCAATGAGGTAGTAACAGTTAAGGATATCATTGCTGAAAAGTTCCCAGAGCTGGGGGATGCAGCCATCCTAATCCAAGAACCCCAAAGGTACCAGCTAAAAAAAGACTCAAATAAAAAGACTCCAAGACATATCTTAATCAGAATGATGAATACCATAGATAGACACAATACTGTAAGCAGCAAGATCAAAGATGGAAATGATGCACAAAGAAGCATCTCTTAGATTTACAGCAAACTTATCAGATGAAACCCTCAAGCCAGATGACAGTAGTGACTGATAGTAAGGAAAAAAACAATAATGAAATGAAGGCCTTACTGAGAAAACTTTTCCAGGTTAGAGTCTCATTCATATTTGGTGGAACAAGACACATCTTCGTGGATAATAGCCCAGGAAGTTCACAGACTCAAAATCAACTTTAAAAAGAACTAAAGGGGATACTGTAAGCCCCCTTACAGTAAACTCCCCTTTGTAAACTCCACAAACACAACAAACAAACAGAAAGATGGCACAAAACCCCACAATTATAATCTCTCTCAGAATCAATGGTCTACCACACCAATTAGAAGGCACAGAATGGCAGAACGAACTAAAAATGGAATCCAGGGGCCGGAGCGATAGCCCAGCGGTAGGGCAATTGCCTTGCATGCGGCTGGCCCATGCTGGCCCTGGTTCGATCCCCGGCAACCTATATGGTCCCCAAGCACCGCCAGGAGTAATTCCTGAGTGCAGAGCCAGGAGTAACCCCTGAGCATTGCCGGGTGTGACCCAAAAAGCAAAAAAAAAAAAGGAATCCAATATTCTGCTGCCTACAAGAAATTCATTTGAACAGTCAGAGCAAACACAGACTCAAAATCAAAGGCAAGACATACCACTCCTGGGAATATATCCTGGGAGGCCAAAAACACACAGCGGAAACACCATCTGTATATTTATAGCTGTTGCAGGACACCTAAAAGCCTAAAAGCCTCTGCATCTGCCCTGGATTGCCTCCTGCAGATCACTTTGTGGATAGGGGTAGTTTAAATGTGGCAGTTTATCTGACCATGTATTCTGTACTGGCTGGTATAAATATTCTCTCATGCTACCACAATCATCGTGGGACTAGCTAAATCTTACCAGCATATTTGCCTGGCCACGTTGGATCTCTAAGTAATTAGTCCAGAGAGAAATGCTGCTTGCCTCCAAGCAAGCAAGCATGGCTCCCTGATAACTCAAAGGCAACTAAAAATACAAAACTACCGTGAAGTGGGATTTGTGAAGGCTTGGAGAAATATTTAGCTGGCATTAGTATAGTCTTTGGTACAGAGGCATGCCATCTCAGAAACCCCCTTCTCTACCCTATAAAGGCATTTCCAGGCAGACCTTGGCTCAACACATTAGGTGAGGTGCTGGGAGAAATTACCTGAGAGCATTTGACCCTCCCTGCCTGGGGAAGTTACATTTAGCTTATAGTTCCTCCCAGCTCTGCTAGGAGGCTTTGAATTAGCTCTGGGTCCTTGTAAACAGCCAGATGGCCTCCTGAAGTTGTTACATTTCTATCGAACTGTTTTCTGTTTTCATCTTTGGATAGCCCAGCCCATTCTGGGCTGGGCTGTGGAGTTTGGGCGGATTTCTAGCTATAAAATAAGCTGCAAGAAGAAAGAAGCTCTCTCTTTTCCCTTTTTTCCATTTCGGGTCCCTTGGCATTTTGCTTCTCTGTCCTTTCCATTCTCTGTTGGGCCTCAACATGTGGTGGCAGCCATCTTGGCCTACATGTGGCTGGGGCCTAGCTGGGAACCCAGAGTCTGGTGGTTTTCCCTGCTCTTGGATTGTATATTGGAACCTGTGTTAGTAAAGCCCTTTCAAAACTGCATCGGGAGGCCGGAGCGATAGCATAGCCAGTAGGGTGTTTGCCTTGCAAGCAGCTGACCTGGGTTTGATCCCCAGCATCCCATATGGTCCCCTGAGTACCGCCAGGAGTAATTTTCTGAGTGCAGAGCCAGGAGTAACTCCTGAGCATCACCAGGTGTGACCCAAAAAGCAAAAAAAAAAAAAAAGAAAAAAAAAGAAAAACTGCATCGCATTCCTGAGTTTTCATCCATTCCCCACAGGCTTCGGAGGGAGAAGGGAACTTGCTTCCCGGCACTGTTGGGGACCCCAGCGGCTTCCCCGACACATAGCAGCACTATTCACAATAGCCAGAATCTGGAAACAACCAGAGTGCCCGAGAACTGATGACTGGATAAAGAAACTTTGGTACATCTACATAATGGAATACTATGCAGCTGTTAGAAAAAACAAAATTATGAAATTTGCCTATAAATGGATGGACTTGGAGAGGATCATGCTGAGTGAAAATAGCCAGAGGGAAAAGGACAGATATAAAATGATTGCATTTATTTGTGGGATATAAGAAAATAGCATGATACCAATATCCAATGCCAGACAAAACATGGATCAGGAGGTCTTGTCAGTGAGTAGAACCGACTGCAAATGTGTGGGATTCAGAGGTTAGGCAATACAGAGAATGGAACAGTGTACTAATACTTATTGTAAATGATAATACCAGCATAGAACTGAGAATTGAAAGTAGGAAAAGGGATATACATGATAATCTCTAACTATATGTATTGCAAGCCACAGTGTATAAAAGAAGAAAGAGAGAGAGAAAGAGAGAGAGAAAGAGAGAAGGTAAAATTGTTTGCCACAGATGCGGGATGGTGGAAGGTGGGAAATCATGGGACATTGATGGAGGGAAATGGACACTGGTGGAGGGATGGTTTCTCCATAGAGAAACACTGTATGACTGAAACCAAAATATAAACACTTTTGTAATTGTATACCTCATGGTGGTATAATAAAAAAATTTTTTTTTAAAGTCAAAGTCTGGAAAATACGGGCGGAGTGATAGCCCAGTGGGTAGGGCGTTTGCCTTGCACGCAGCCAGCCCATGCCGGCCGGGCTCTATCCCCGGCATCCCATATGGTCCCCAAGCACCGCCAGGAGTAATTCCTGAGTGCAGAGCCAGGAGTAACCCCCTGAGCATCGCTGGTGTGACCTAAAAAGCAAAAAAAAAAAAAAAAAAAAAAAGAAAGAAAAGAAAGAAAGAAAGAAAGAAAAAAAAAAAGAAAGAAAGAAAAAAAAAAAAAAAAAAAAAAAAAAAAAAAAAAAAAAAAAAAAAAAAAAAAAAAAAAAAAAAAAAAAAAAAAAAAAAAAAAAAAAAAATTCTTCATGCAAAAATATCCTCCAAAAAGGCAGGGGTGGCCATACAAGTATCCACAACATTGATTTCAGGCTTAAAAAATTTAGAAGGGACAGTGAAGGCCTTGATTATTTTTTAATAATCAAGGGATATGTATATCAGGAAGAAATTACACTTCTAAACATATACACATCCAATGAGGGGAGAAAAAAATCTTAAAACAACTGTTCTTAATCTTCAAGGAGGACATTGGTAGCAACACAATTGAGTTGGATACTTCAACACCACTCTGTCACCTTTTGATAGATCACTCTATCGCGGCACAACAAGACTAAAACTCAGCAAGGAAGTACTGGCTTTGAAAGAATAAATGGAAGAGAGAGGGGCTAGTAGATGTATACAGTGCTTCTCATCCCTACAAAGCTGTACACACATTTTTTCTCTAGTGCACATGGAATATTCTCTAAGATAGACCACATGCTGGAACAAAGCATACCTCGATAAAATCAAGAAGATAGAAATTGTATCAACTATCCTTTCAGACAATGATGCACTGAAAATAAAAGTTAATCACACACAGAAATGGAGAATCAAATCAAACACTGGAAATTAAACAACTCACTGCTGAATAACCTGTGGGTTATAGAAGAAATCAAAAGATTTCTGAAAACAAATGACAATGAGGACATGAGCTACCAATTCTGTGGGACACAGCTAAAAAAGTGTTAAAAGGAAAGTTTATAGCTCTGTAAGCTTTCATCAGGTGGGAAGGGTCCACATAAATATTTGACTTCACAGCTTAAGATCTTAGAAAATGACCCACAAAAAGAAGCCCAACTAAGCAGAAGGAAGGAAATAATAAAAACTCAGAGAAGAAATCAATAAGCTGAAATCTCACAAAACAATCCAAAAGATCAATGAAACCAAGAATTGGTTCTTTGAAAAAAATTAACAAGATCGACAAACCACTAGCAAGACTCACAAAGGGAGAGAGATAACCCTAATAAAATGAATCAGAAAAGAAAAATATAAACCACAGATATTCAAGAGCTCATCAGAGATCACTTTGAGAGTCAGTATGCCATGAAAGAATAGAACCTAGAGGAAATGAATAAGTTCCTGGATTCTTTTAACCTCCCAACGCTGAACCAAGAAGATTTGGAATATCTGAACAGGCCTATCATTATCAGGAAAATTGAAACGATAATCAAAAGTCTTCCCCAAAACAAAAGCCCACTTCCAGATGGATTCACTATTGAATTCTTCCAGACCTTTGAAGACGACCTAAAGGAAATAGAAACACTCCCAAATAGTTTCTATAAGACACATATCACCCTGATACCAAAAGCAGACAGAGACACCACAAACAAGCAAAAATAAATGTACAGGCTGATATCCCTGATAAACACAGATACAAATATCCTCATCAAAATACTATCAAATAGAATCAAATGACTCATCAAAAAGATCATGTGCCATGACCAAGTAGGATTCATCCCAGAGATTCAAGGATAGTTTAACATTAGAAGTCAACCAACAAAATACATCATACGAATAAAATAAAAAACCTTACAATCATATCAATAGATATGTATCTATAACTATTGATACAATCATATTTAATTGATATATGATATATCAATATATCAATATATGTTGATACAATCATATCAATAGGTATATCAATAGAGAAAACATTTGACGAGATCAGTACCCATTCATGATAAAAAAAAATGGGAGCTAAAGGAACTTTCCTCAATATAGTCAAAGCCATGTACCACAAGTCCATGGCAAGCATTATTCTCAGTGGGGAGAAACTAAAATCCTCCCCCCTAATATCAGAGACAAGACTAGGTTGCCCACTATTGCCACTGCCACTTCTATTCAGTATAGCGCTTGAAGTACTTGCTATAGCAGTTAAGGAAGAAAAAGATATAAAAGGGTATCCAAATAGAAAAGGAAGAAGTCAAGCTATCACTATAATGCAAATAACATGACACTATTCTGAAAAAAATCTAAAATCTTTACCAAAAAGCTCCCAGAAACAATGGATATAAATTTGTATAGTAGAATGGCAGGTTACAAAATCAATACCTAAAAGTCAATGGTTTTCCTATATACAAATACCAAAAGAGAAGAAAGTAATATTTTTTTAAATCCTGTTCACAATTGTGCCACAGGAAATCAAATACCACAGAATCAATTTAACTAAGAATATAAAGGACCTAGATAAAGAAAACTACAAAAATGCTACTTTAAGAAATAAAAGAGTTGTATGTAGAAATGCCTTCTCATTCCTGTAGGGGCTGGAATACATCCATAATATGCTTCATTAAAAATAAAAAAGGAGTTTTTTTCAGGGCCTACAGTAGATGTTGAATAGTACTATATTTCTCCTACACAAATGGAAGAAATGGAAAAAATGAAAAAAGAAATAAGGAGTTTTCAGGGTTACAGTATAGTTTGAGTAGTACTATATTTCTCCTACACAAATGAAAAAAAATGAAAAAAAGAAATAAACAAGGACATGAGGTCATGGAGCCACATCCCTGCTCATGGTTAGTAGAATTAATATTGTCAAAATGGCAATACTCCCCAAGCATCATCCAGGTTCAGGGTGGTCCTTTTAAGGATACCCATGATATTTTTCAAAGAAATTGATCAAACACTCCTGAATTTTATATGGATCAATAAACCCCCATGAATAGCTAAAACAGTCTTTGGAAGAAAGATGATAGGAGGCACAACCTTACCCAAATTCATACTGCACTACAAAGCAGTAATAATTAAAACAGCATGGTATTGGTATTAAGACAAACTCTCATACCAATGGAATAGCGAGTATATCCTTACACACTCCCTCAAATACATGAGCACTTAGTTTTTGATAAGGGAGCAAGAAATATGAAGTGAATCAAGGAAAGCCTCTTTAACAAGCAGTACTGGGAAAACAAGACAATTACATGTGAAAAAATGAACTCAGACCTCTATCTAAGACAATGCACAAGAGTCAGATTAAAATGTACTAAAGACCTAAAAATCATACCTGAATTCATAAGGTACATGGAAGACAAGGTAAGTAAAATCCTCCATGACATGGAAGCTAAAGGCATCTTCAAAGATAAAAACACCACTGACAAAGCAAGTGTAAACAAAGATAAACAAATGGGAATAAATTAAACAATGAAGCTCCTGGACCTCAAAAAGAAACAGTGACCAAGATACAAAGACAGTCCATGAAATGGGAAAAATTATTCACCCAATACCCATCTGATAAGGTGTTAATATCAAAGAAATGCAAGGCTCTGGTAGAACTTTACAAGAAAAAAAAATCAATTTCATAAAAAATGGGAAGAAGATATGAACAGAAATTTCTTCAAAGAAGAAATTCGAATGGCCAAAAAGGCCTACGAAAAAAATGTTCCTCATCACTAATCATTAGGAAGATGCATATCAAAACAACAATGAGATATCATCTCACAACACTGAGACTGGCACACATCCAAAAGAACAAGAACAACCAGTGCTGGCACAGATACAGGGAGAAAGGGACTCTCATCCATTAGTGGTTGGAATGCCAACTTGTTCAGGCTTTTTGAAAAACAATATAGCATTCCTCCAAACACTATAAAATGAGCGCCCAGTTGATCCATCAATACCACTCCAGGGAATATACCCTGGGGCCCAAAAAACAGAAATACCATCTGTATTTATGTATTCATTGTATCACTATTCACAATAGCCAGAATCTGGAGACAATCTGTGTGCCAGAGAACAGACTACTGAATAAAGAAACTATGGTACTATTATATTCCACACTATGGAATACTGTGCAGCTTCTGGGAAAACAAATTTATGAAATTTGTCTATAAATGGATGGACATGGAGAGTATCATGCTGAGCGAAATGATTCAGAAGGAGAAAAGACAGATATAGGATGACTGCATTCATTTGTGGGTTTTAAAGAAAAAACAGTATGAGAACAACATCCATCCGGCTCAGGTATGCCAGTCAGAGACTCACAGACATGGGGCAGAGCTGCTAATGGCTCTCCCTGTGCCCAGATGCTCACGAGGTGCCCAGGAGGGATGGAGGGTTCTAGCCCTGGCCTGCCACCCCAGCAGAGCCTTGCAACAAGCCAGACGACCCCCCACTCCATGAGGGCCTCCATTTTCCACATCTGGACTTCTCTCTCGTCAGAACTCCACCCAGCAGACCAGCCTATCACAGCCCGGCTCCTCGAGTTCCACCCCTGCAGCAGTCTTTTTTAAAATCCGGCTCAGGTATGCCAGTCCAGAGACTCACAGACATAGGGCAGAGCTGCTAATGGCTCTCCCTGTGCCCAGCCGCTCACGAGGCGCCCAGGAGGGATGGCGGGTTCTAGCCCTGGCCCGCACCCCAGCAGAGCCTTGCAACAAGCCAGACAACCCTCCACTCCATGAGGGCCTCCATTTTCCACATCTGGACTTCTCTCTCATCAGAACTCCACCCAGCAGACCAGCCTATCACAGCCTGGCTCGCGCGGCCCTTGCGGCCGTGTGGTTCATCAATAAATGCTGGACTTAGAGATGACTACAAGAGTATGCTACCTGCACGGCAGAGCCTGGCAAGCTACCCGTGTTGTATTTGATATGCCAAATACCAGTAACAATTATAGACCTCATTCCGGAATGGATTGAGGCTCTTTATGTCCCTGGAGCAAGCAGATGCCCTTTTGCTCTACTAGCATGAGACAGGACATATGGAGATGTTACTGGGGCCCGCTCGAGCAAATCAATGATGAATGGGAAGACAGTGATACAGTGACAGTGAGATCAACATCCAAGGTCAGGGTAAATGGGCCAGGAGGACTTGTCAGTGGTTGGAATCTACCACAAGTGTGTTGGGGACAGAGAGTGGGTATGATAGGGAACAGACTAGCACAACAATAATAATTGAACATAGTCATGCTGGACTAGAAGAGAGTGTGAAAGAGGAAAACTGCCTGTCATAGAGGCTGTTGGAGATGGACACGGGGTGGTGGGAGGAAGACTACAGACATTGGAGCTGGGAAATGTGCACTGGTGGAAGAATGAATGTCGAAATACTGTATGACTGAAACCAAATCATAAGTAGCTTTGTCGTGGTCTATTGCACGGTGATTCAATTAAAAATAAGTAAATAAAATGAAAATCCAGCATAATAAAAAATTAATAAAATAAATAGATGAAAAGAGAGAGAGGAGGGGGAAAAGGAGAGAAAGAAAGAGAAAGAGAAAAAGAAAGACATCAAAGGGTAAAAGTAGTAGTTAAACAAAGGAAGACAGTAGAAGAGAATAATAGAAGCTGAAGATCTAACCTGAACTTAAAGATAAGGTGCTGGGGACCATTCCAAAAACTCAGCGAAGGGGCTATAGCTAAAGTCCAGTGTGTAGGGTGTTAGCCTTTCAGGTGGCTAAGCCAGGTTTAAGCCCCAGAAACTCATATAGTCCCTTGAGCCCAGCAGGAGTGATCCCTAATCATAGGGCCAGGACTGATTTCTGAGCAGAGTCAAGGAAAAGCCTTGAGCACTGCCTGGCGTGGCCCTCAAAATAAACAACCAAAAAATTCCCAGCCCAAAAAACAACTTTTAATAAATATAATGAAGGATATAATGTATAGTTAAAGAGAAGCATTATTACTATTTGAATAAATAAAAGTAAAGAAATATTACTGTCTCCCTTTTCACTTTTTTTGTTGCAAAGTAACTAAGACCCGGTGCACTGTGAACTTCTTTAAATTATGGTCAGTAATATACAGCCTATGGTGCGTTGGCTTCGTTGCCTTTGTGTTTTAAGCTGCTTTTCACAGTCACCCAAGTTCTAGCACATCTCACCCAGTCTCCTCCGCTAATTCCCCAACTGAGCTGCCAGGGCCTATGAATTTGGTCTAGAGCAGAATTACAAACAACCCAGATGACGACTTTTAGGGGCTATTAGTATCCTCCTTGGCCCCTTTATCTGGTCCATACTTCATTTCTTTACCAGAGTGTCCTTTCCCTGCCCACCATGTTGCCAAACTTGGATTTCCCTCCTTACTGTTGCCCACCTAATGCCCCTCGAGGTGTTGCAGGTGTGGCTGTGGTGCCCAGCTGCATTGGCCGGTGGAAGACAGGAGAGAGACTTGTCTACACCCCCAGGGCTCTGCCCTATGGTCCCTGGATGGTTGCTGGTCTGACATAGGAAAAGACTGGGCCCCCTAGGATGAACCCAGAGCCACAGCAGAGCCTGGCAAGCTACCCGTGGTGTATTTCATATGCCAAAAACAGTAACAATAATGAACCTCATTCCCAACGAATGGAGATGTTACTGGCGCCCACTCGAGCGAAGCGATGAACAAAGTGAAGACAAGTGACAAGTGCAAGTGACTGTTGCTCACCCATCAAAACACTTAACGCAAGATTCTTGAAAATGCCAAAGAACCGCTGAGTTTTCTTCTAGTGTTCCGCTCTGCACATTTGCAGAGAGGGAAGCTACCACCCAGACTGTATTGTTCAACAGAACAACAACACAGGGCACAACTCAAGGCTCAGTGCTCAGAGCCTCTCGCATAAGCAGCCTTGATGAGAAGCCCCCCCTCGATTTCTAGATCTTTCTACTCAGTGTTTTGCAAATACAGTAACTGCCATCATTTCCTTTCAATCAAATTATACACATTTCAAAATCTGACCCAATCCATCATTACTGACTATGGAAAACCTGATCTTCCCATAGTCTTTCGAAAGTGAATTAGTTTCATCTGTACAACAAAGCAATTTGAATGAGAATCAGGCACACACTCGAACCCACAAATTCTGCTTTTTAGCACAGTCCTAGAGAAAATCTTGAAATAACTATAGCAAAATGTATGTAAGGTAATTCACAGCAACATTGTTTGTTACTGTGAAAAATATGGTGATACCTAACTACATAATTAAATAAGTTTTAAGACACTTGTTTTTGTAAAGTACCAGATTTGGGATGGAAGATCTATATATTCTAAAATATCTCCAAGATGCAAAGAAATACATTCTATGTAATACCGCTTATGTTTATAACACAACTAAAAATCTCTCTCACTTTCTTGCTACTATCTCTCTCCATCTCTGCTTTTACATGCACACACAGACACACATACACACACAGACACACACACACACACAGACACACACACACACACATACTAATAGATATGTGCTATCAGAATTTGTATCTAAGTGATGGTGAAAAAATATTTTAGCTTTGCCTAGTTTTTTTTCCAGGAAAATTTATTAATATATTATTATTTTAAACTTATTTCAAAATTCAAGCATAGCAAATTGAGGCTCAGTGCTCTGAGTCTCTATAAATACTGCACACAAGTGTTACATATGTATAGGACCTAGGAAATGCCTCAAAGATGAAGGTTGCTACAACAAAACTTTTAAATGTGCCTGTCAAGGGGCAAGTTGAGGGGTGAGAGAGAACCTAGGGACATTGGTGGTGGAATTGTGCTGAACATTGTATGCCTGAAGTAAATAATAAATAACTGTAAATCATGATGCCTTAATAGATAAAAATTATTTTAGGATGCATCTTTCAAACAAGTCACTTTATTGAGAGTTTTAATATATAGAATAAAATACTACATAGTTATCAGAAAATAATCGCCAAAGACCTATTTCTTAAAAACTTTATAACAAGAGAGTATTTTAGCTAGGAAGAGACACGACTTCAATCATTATTTAGAGGTATCAAAATATGCATTACAATGTTGTTTATGATTTGCAGTCAACATAACCCAGACAAAGCATTGGAGAGAAAATGCCGCTGTATTTGGGGAGCAATTTCAACAAAGGAAACTAACAAGGCATGCACCTCTAAGAACCAAACTGTCATTATTAGAACAAGTAAATACTTTGGTCCTTGAGGCTCGTAGTTAGATAAAGCTTTTGGTGGAAGCCGATGCCCAAGAACCCTACCCAGCCATATGCCCATTTTCCCCCACTTAAGTAACCTTACTTTCATGGGAATCATTTTCAAAAAATGAGTTTGTTTCTCTGCTCATAGTTACTCATCTGCTTTTAATATCTCCCCATCAAGCCTTTACCACTACATGAATTGCACATCAATTCCTAACAACACCAAGAGCACATTTTGGCTTCCTCTGCAAAAGCATCAATAACTCATAGCTAACTATCACTCAGCACTCTCTTCCACAGCGGATTATGGTGTAAATAATAGAAAAGGATTTAGTCATCATAGAAGCAACGTTTTCTTAGTATTGGGGGCTTTATGATGTTAATAGAAAAAAAAAGAAAGATAATGCCGGGTGTGGCCAGACTTCAGGGCTGTCTGGAGTCCCCAACAAAATTAGGATCTGTCAGGTTCCCTGGTCATGTTTGGGGCAGCAGCTATTCCCTCCAGCTGATGGACACAGAATAATGACCACAGTTCTTCAAAAGTCTAACGTTTATATTATCAACACACCAGCAGAGAGAATGAGAGGAGAGAGAGGGGGAAGGAAGAGAGCCAGAGAGTTGGGAGAGAGAGAGAGAGAGAGAGAGAGAGAGAGAGAGAGACAGAGACAGAGACAGAGACAGAGACAGAGAGAGAGAGAGCACAGCCGAACAGAGCAGAGCTAACAAAACTAACTCACTCAGACCTCTGGCCCACATCCAAACAAGAGATCCCCCTTTTTAGTTTTTCCAGTCAAGGGCATGATTTAGAGGTATCAAAATAGGGGCATTACAAAGTTGTTTAGGGTTTGCAAAGCCAACAGGTTTTTTTACTCTGAAAAAAGGACCTGAGAATGACTTCCTCTCACCAGGTGCAAGAAATATAGGAGGCTCCACCCCAGCTCCCTGGGGCTAGTGTGGAATCTCTGCATGTTGTTTTCTCTCATCTTGGGCTAATAAACAGTTATTTCAATGGTATTTCTAGTCATTTTATAAAGACATAGTAAGAGAGACAGACATTTATCTACACCTGGGATTAGGGGTGACCTTTCCTGGGGAGTTAGCACCATAGAGTCCACACTGCATTCCTCTCACCAGATGGTTCATTCCAGCCCCTCAGGATCTTATCAATTTCTTTAGGTAAACACAGTGTTCATTCTGTGACCTTACTCTTTTAGCTTTTGGTCAGAACAGCTATTTTTAGGCCTTGCAAGTTGTTCCATATGGAACCAGGGTGGTCTCTCTCTTCCTGGTTCCATCCAGACCTTGGTGGGACCCTCCTTTCTTGGGGTGTGAGGAATTAAAATCAATCTATAGGCAACGGAGGTATTTAGTTAAGAAATATGGTGCACAGAGGTTAGGTAATATAGAAAAAGGAGCAGTGTACTAATAATTATTACAAATGATAATACCAGTGTAGAACTGAGCATTGAAAGAAGGGAAAAGGAAGTACATGATAACCTCTAGATGTATATATTGTAATCCGCAATGTGTAAGGGAAGGAAGAGAGAGAAGAAAAAAGAAAGAGAAAGAGATAAAGAACCTGCCATAGAGGCAAGCTAGGGGGGGGGGGGGGAGGGAATCGGGCACATTGGTGATGGGAAATGGGCACTGGTGGAGGGATGGGTGCTGGGACACTGTATGACTGAAACCCAAATATGAACACTTTTGTAACTGTATATCTCACGGTAGTATAATTAAAAAATTTTAATTAAAAAAGAAATATGGTGCAAGACCAGGAATAACAATTTAGCTGTCCTCCTGTATACATACAAAACGACAGCAGCTCCAATACAAGAGCATGCAAGCGACACAAGGTAAAGAGAAAAGCAACATTTTTAGCAAACCACCGAGCTCACCTACTGAGAAGGAGACAGAGGGCTGTAAACAAAAGGAACCCAATAAGGTACTATTCTTCTGGGATGAATCTATCTCATATGTCAGAGCCTGGACATCGGCTCTGTAGGATCCTTGGGCAGAGGCTGTCAGGATGGCAGGTCACTGAAGCCTGGGTACCCAGGACTAACGTTGAGCCTCGGTCATTTCCCTTTACCCACTGACTACCTGCAGCCAGAATATATCTCTGCCATGGACATTCTTTAAGTGCAACTGTCCTTAACCTAAGGCCAACCTTAAATTAAGACTATCAGTAGAAAGATGAATGAGTCCAGAAAACCCTCACCAAGTGCTCAGTACTGTCTTAGGCACTTTAGTTTATTCCAATTCTATCTCTGGATTCCTGGCACTTGCCTCTCTACCATCACGATTTGGCAACATTCCCCTGCAATGTTATTATTTGTCTGTACAACATATGTCTTTCCTTAACATAATCAAAATACGCCTTCCTGCATCTATCGGTCTCTTTCCACCACCTACATTTTTAATCCACCACAACCAGCCCATAAGACTGGTATCACTTTTGGTTTCAGTTTTCACATACTACGCACAACTTGAAAGAGGCAAATCTGGACTCAAGGGGAATCTCCAGATTTCAGAGTTTAAATCTATGAAATAGGGCTGGAGCAATAGCCCAGTGGGGAGGGGCGTTTGCCTTGCACACGTCCGACCAGTGATCCCCAGCATCCCATATGGTCCCCGAGCACCGCCAGGAGTACTTCCTGAGTGCAGAGCCAGGAGTAATCCTGAGTATCGCCAGATGTGATCCAAAAGCAAAAAAAAAAAAAAAATCTATGAAATAGATATTTTCATATTATTCAGAGTAAAAAAATCTATGAACTGGAACTCTCAAGAAAAAAAAATAGAACTCTCAAATGTATTGGTACCCCCAAGCAGGTCATCAAGTTTTAGACAAATCCAATGTAGAAAGTTCAGAATGCTAAAATTAATATACATTCCACACATACAGTTACTCACTCAAGAATCGTTTAACGGAGCTGAAGTGATATTAGAGCAGGCAGGAAGCTTACTATGTACACAGTCAACCCAGGTTCTATACCCCCACCATCCCATATTGTCACTTGAGCACTTCCAAAAAATAATTCTTGGATACATAGCGAGAAATAACCCTTGAGGGGCCGGAGCGATAGCCCAGCGGGTAGGGCGTTTGCCTTGCATTCAGCTGGCCAGTGCTGGCCTGGGTTCGATCCCCGGCATCCCATATGGTCCCCCAAGCACCACCAGGAGTAATTCCTGAGTGTAGAGCCAGGAGAAACCCCTGAGCATTGCCGGGTGTGACCCAAAAATGAAAAAAAAGGAAAAATAACCCTTGAGCATCACCAGGTATAACCCCAAAAATATTTAATGAAAATCTTCTGCATCTCATTTTAATATAGCAAAGATTCAAAATCAGGAAGCAGCTTATCTCAAAAAATTGAGGTGCAATATAGAAGACATATAAGGAAAATAGAAACAAAATGAAGAAAATAGGCTAAACTCTTCTTCTCTAGTTTTCCTAGCTATTCATTCTTTAATTTTGTTTACATTTTTGTCAACTACAAAAGGTTAAAACTATATTCTTTCCTTCACATAAAAGTATCAAGTTTGTTCAAGAACCAAAACATGCCAGTTCTTCCCCCAAGATATGATCATGATAGTTAATATATTTCTATATGTTCTTAAACATTTTTTATATTACAGTGCTATACTTAATTTAAATCTACAAATATTATTACTTTTTTTCTTGCAAAAAACTCATAAAAGTATATCTGATAAAAGGTCTATTAACCAAAAAATACACAAACATCCCCTGAAACTCAACAATAATTAAATAACCCAATTTAAAAAAATTGAGCAAAAGATTTAAAAAAACACCTCACCAGGGAAGATATACCAGTGGCATAGAAGCATATGAAAAGATGACCAATATCATTAGTCATTCACAAGTTGTAAATCAGAAGGACAGAGATACCACATCACTCTTACTAGTCAAAATCTGGAACACTGACAACATCAAATACTGGCAAGGATTTAGGAGCAACAGGAACTCTTATGAATTGCTAGAGGGAATGGAAAATCCTTTAATCTCTTTGGTGTATGTGCTGCCAAGGCAAACACAGGTATAGTCCCTTTGGAAGATAGTTTAGTTTCTTACAAAAATAAACATACTATTACTCATTGGTACTCACTCAAATAAGTTGAAAACTTAGATGGATACAAAAACTCTCGTGCAGATGCTTATAGCACTGGTATTCATAACTGTCAAAACTGGAAGCAACAAATTCATCTTATAAGTAGATTAACTGAATAAGTACACTGTGGTAAATCAAAGAGAATTATTCAGAGCAAAAATAAATACATTATCACTTCATTAGAAGACATAAAGGGGTCTCTTTTGTTTTTGCTTTTTTGGGTCACACCTGGCAATGCTCAGGGCTTACTTCAGGCTCTGTACTCAGGAATTACTCCTGGCAGTGCTCAGGGGACCATATGGGACCATATGGGAAGTCAGAGATCGAACCCAGGTCTGCCAAGTGCAAGGCAGATGCCCTCCCAAATTTAAAGGGATCTTAAATGCATCATACAAGTATTAGAAGTCTATCTGATAAGGCTATTTGCTGTATGATTCCAATTATATTGTACTCCAGAAAAGTTATGAAGACAGGAACAAAGATCAGAGGTGCAGATATAGGGTGGGATAAATCTGCGGAGTACAGAAGAATTTCAGAGTTTTAAAATTTAAAAAAAATTAAATGTAAATTTTCTTAATTAAAAAATTTTAAAATATAAATTTTTTTACATTTTTTACTCTTTTTACATTTAAAAAAATTTTTTTAAATTGTAAATTTTTTACAATTTAAATTGTAAAATTTAAATTTTTTTTAAATTTTAAATTAAAAAAACTTTTTAATTTTAATTTTAAATTTTATGGTTTATCAGTTTGAGCCCAGGTAGGCGGCTCCCAGAAGTGGGAATCACTGGGAATTCGTCAGATGGAGTCGGGTCGCCCTTTCCCCCTCCATTTTGTCGAGCCTGGTGGCCCCACCCAGGAGCTGCCTGGGAGAGCCTCCACAAGCAGCTGGGGAGGCTGGAACTCGGCTTGCCCCGGGCCCAACTGACTATGGGGCCCCGAGGAGGGCAGATGGGTTTTGGGAGTGGGCCCATCGCCTCTGGGGGGGTCCCAGAAGCCATCGCCTCTGGGGGGGTCCCGAAGCACCGGATGAGACTCACCCATCACACTAGCCACCATTTTCATTGTCCGGATGCTGGGAAACTGCCTCACAACCAGATTAACAGAGCAAAACCAGTTCGAGCCCAGGTCGCGCGGCCGCATAGCGGCCGCACGGGTCCACTAAAATAGTGAAACAGTAATGTCTTTTTGATGCACTGCATTCCACGAAGAGCAGGAAAGTTTAGTGGGAAGGAGATATAAAGAGGAAAGAAATGACATATAGAACCCGCCAAGTGGTTGAGGTGCGGGGGAGGGGGAGGGGAGGTGGGGACATTGGTGATGGGAGATGGGTTTGGGTGGAGGGATGCATGTTGGAACACTGTAGAACCAAAACTCTACATGAGCATCTTTTAATTGTATGTCTAAAATGGTGTAATAATATTTGGGGGGGGGGGGGGGGAAATAATAAAATTAAATTTAAAAAAAAATAAAAAATAAAAAATAAAAATTTTATGGTTTACGTGTTAGACCATAAAACCATTACAATGATACCCAAGTTGCCCTACATTTGTCAAAACTCATTGACTACACAGCATTTTATGCGTG
>JAJIBD010014780.1:0-26804 GCA_021461705.1 Cryptotis parvus | reverse complement strand
AGAGACAGAGAACAGAAAGATAAACAGAGACAGAGAGACACAGAGAGAATATGAAAAAGACCAAATCCTCTGATTCCCATTTCAAGTTTCCTGCTTCTGGATTCCACCTGAGTCTAACCCTTGTCTATTAACTAAAGCATCTCTGTCTACCTGAGTCTAACCCTAATCTATTATTAAAGCGTTTCTGTCCACCTGCCGATGAACAACAGTAATTGACTCCAGTCCAAGCCTATAATAGGGCTGGGTATGCAGATCTGCATAACACAGTCTCTGAAGCATCATACTGCAGCCAAATGCTTTTTCTTTTTGAACCAGAATAATAATGATTAATAATCTTCTGATTATGGCTCGGCTCTCACACACTGTCAACTTATCTTTTAGAGGAAGATTTAAGTGACTTACTCTATGAGAGTCTGTGAGAACAAAACTTTTGAAGAGTTTTGACTTCTCATGAAATGCACAGGATTCCAAAGCCTTATCAACACTTGGGGGAAAGCAGTGAATTAAAAATAACAACAACAAACAAAATCCAAAACAAAAATCCCCAAACAAGCCAAAAAAAAAAAAAAAAAGTCATGTTTTTGCTAACAGAAAACAGAAAAAGACCAATTTTTTTTTAGAAAATTGCAACTGGATCTGCTGTGAATTAGAACAACCCTAGGATGCATTTCACATGTGCTACTAAACACAGAAATTAGAAGTTACTGCTTGTGCTTTCTCCACTCCCCATACCCAGACAGTTCGTGTTTCCTGCTGATTAAAGGAAGAAAAGCCACTGTATTTACCAGCCTCCTGATCCAGCCAAATTCTCCGGCCTCTGTGTTTTGAGCTAATGTGGGGTTTGTTTGTGTCTGAGGTAGGCTTAGAAGCAAAGATTCAGACCACCCACTCTTAGGTGTTCGAAGGTGGTGCTAGAGGCTGGTCGAACTGAGGCGCTTAATGGCAGCTTCTTGGGTCCAGCCGAGGCAGCTTTGGCTCCGCAGAAAGCATCTTGCAAGTATCTTCTTGTTTGTGTCCTCCAGAGGTTGGGGTTGAGTCCCGACCTCTTGACGTGGTATGAAGCAATCCACTTAACTGCTTTTTAGTTTTCTGGCTTCTCAGTAGGCTCATGGAGTTGGGAGTTTTCACTTAAAGAAAAAAGTGAGAGGAAATCAAGAAGCCCCAAATTCCCAGAAATGGGCAGAAATGGCCTCTCTCATTTTTCCTACGAGGAAAACTTGGGACCCCAAATTCCCAGAAATGACCTCTTTTGTCTTTCTACTAGGAAAACTGGAGACCCTGGGAAGCTCAGTGTTTCCTGGTGAAGAGCTGGTTTTGGTACTGCCAAGCACTGTTCAACATGGCTCCTTGGGGCCGGAGAGATAGCCCAGCGGGTAGGGCGTTTGCCTTGCAAGCGGCCGGCCTGTGCCGGCCGGGTTCGATCCCTGGCGTCCCATATGGTCCCCGAGCACCGCCAGGAGTGATTCCTGAGTGCAGAGCCAGGAGTAACCCCTGAGCATTGCCGGGTGTGACCCAAAAAGCAAAAAAAAAAAAAAAAAAAAAAAAAACAACATGGCTCCTTACTCTGACTTGTTTCAGGTTAATAGTGTGGTAACTACACACAGCCCTAGTGAGGGGGATAACTTTCAGTAAATAACAGGTTTCTTCACTCATTTATTGCTCGGTCACTGCTGTATCTAGCATTTGTTTATTTACTTACTTAAGAACATTCCCCCCCCCCGTCTTTTTGCTGTTGTTGTGGTTGTGAGGCCGGCGGTTTGCACACACTTGATTGGGTATACTCACATACCTGGTAGTGGTGCTTGCTCCTATACACTTCCAGGGGTCTCACATTTCAGTGGTGGTATGCTGGGCATGGGCGATAGTGTAATACATGTTGGGGACTGTCTTAAGCAGCTGGTCTATACTCTTGGCCAAGGCAGAAAGGACCTGTGCCCTTGAGATGGAGGAGCACTGTCTAGTTGGGACGACAATTAGAAAGGAAACATTGCACTTGCTGATAAACTCTCTTAAATGGAATGAACTGGTACTGGGAACCTCCCTTGGGTAGGGTCTAAAGAGGACCCTGGGAGGTGGTGTGGAGCACTAGGCTCTGGGAGAGAGGATGTTGGTGTGTGCTGGGAGGAGGGGAGAGAAGGAAACTACAGTCATTCTTGACACTTAGGAATCTGCTCCTGGTCTTGTGGGTCAGGCAGAACTGGGGTTACAAGTGTAAGTCTTCAGGTCAGGAGGTTTTATTTTAGTCATCATTCAAGGCTACTGTAAAGGACCCTCCTTTTGTGTTTTTCTGTGTTCAGTTTTCATTCACCAACATGAAATTGATATAAAGACTTGAGCAGATGAGATTGTTCTTAAAATATGTATATACCTGCACATCTTGAGATGGAGAAGAGATGAAGTTACAATGCTAGGGAGAAGTGATTCACCCCAACCACAACATCCACACAGGGGCAATCAACTCAGTATAATCCCTACTCGCTCCTTTTTTGGCCAGAAACAGCCTGGCCTCCCATCAGGGATCTCTGCCGTGGTCCTCAGGATTCTAGTGTTTATGTGCATACCTCTACTCTATAGTGTTTTGAACATTTCTTGAGGGTAAAGTGATGACTTTATCATCCACCAGCAAATCCAACACCCATCATGTTGCAATACCCATAAAACTGCTCAATGAATATTTGTTGAATGTTTGATATGGAAGGACTTAACATAATCTATGGGTAGATGAAATGTCTGAAAGACTAGACCTTTTTATTTTCTTTTATGGCTTTTGCACCAGGTTTGGTGGAGAAACCCATAATTATTACCACAATGACCAATAACAAAAAGTGGCTAGCATCGGCTTCTGGCTTAATTCCTCTGATGAAGCCATTGGCTCCCTGACAGGAACATCACTGAGAATGAAGGACCAAGCACTGAGCTGTTTAACAGAATCCGCAGCAGAGCCATCATTGCATCACTGCTGAGATGTGAAGTAATGTCTGAACAGACAGTTCCCAGCACTGGGCCGGCTCAATCTCGACTCCCAGTTCAGACAGTGACATAAATCCTTCATCCTGTCTCTGACCTTTGCCCAGGAGGCTCTAGGCCAGTCCCTCCAGAGGCAGTTTGGCAGCCAGGCCCATCAGGAAATACATGCAGTCTCGGGAGGGTCTTACGAGCACTGCTATGAAGCGTCTGAAGGAAAGCTCATCGTTTTCTACACGATCATTTTCTCTAACGCTCTGCATTCAGGAGAGCTGCACAAGGAGATGAGAAACTGCTTTGTTCTGGATCATCTACTTAACTGAGAACCAACAAAAATCTCAGAACCGGTTCCTGTTCACACCAAAGCAAGAAACAGTTTAAAATGATGATGAAGGTGATACAAGGGATTAAGGAAGTTGGGGAAGAACCAGGAGGTGGCCCCTGCATGGTGGGGGTGGGGTGGGAGGCTGGAGATCACTCCCTCCACTCTATTACTGCTTTCAGTCACTTCAGAAGAAAGCTTTTTTCTTTTTCAGTGGATAGGGAAGTATTCAAAACTTTAGAATCGGAGCTGACGATGTGAATTTGTGGCAGGTCAAAGGCAGGAGATGAGAATATAGATTATAAAAAGGATTCATGCTAGCAATTTGTTGGTTGACTCTCTGCCTCAGGTAAATACTTAGCAACAACTGGAAAAAACTGGGCCAAAGCTCACCAGGTATTTGAGCTAAAGAACTCAGAGGTGTTTTTATTTAGTGGAAATTCCCGCTCAGCAGGAAGGTCTCAAGACCAACAAGCTTCCCCTGGTTCTGATCTCCCTGAAGACACTTGTATGGCCCTAGTTTATTTGGAGGTTAAAGCCCTGTAATTATTGTCAGGTGAAGAGGGAAAGATCCATTATATATGTTTCTCATGACTTTCTTTTACCTTTACCCTCATACATTGAATAAAAAAAACAAAACAAAACAAACATCAGGTTAAGAGGGTCCTACCGATTTGGACTAGTGGTAAGGGAAAAATTGTTCAATTGAAAAGCAACACTTGTGTTGTTTAGTGAGTGTGAGGCTGGAGTCACCAAGAGACAAATTAGCACCTATTTGGGGATTAGTCATTCTGGTATCTGCAGATAGATACCAGAATGTATCTAAGCAGCTCTGTTTGGGTCTACGCTGTAGGTGTAACCCAAGTGTTGACAAAAAGGGCTTCTAGACAAAAGGAAGTTTCCTACAGTCTTTTCTGAATGTGATGTGTAGGACTCAGTTACTGAGTTAACAGCTTCACACTGTATTTATTGTTGGATAAATCCAAGTTTCCCAAATAACAGCTTTGAAAGGAAAAACTCTTTTCATCTCAAGAACTTGTTCATAGTCTATTATTTTGTTAGGGCTCCTGTTGTCGCATCATCCATTTCTTCTTGGCGTCTGCATCTTGAGAATGTGTAGTTTATATGTTCTAGTTGGCTGCGGAATGAACTTGAGATGTGAGTTTGGGAATCGGATGTTGGTTGCAGTTTTGGGATGCCACCTATGCCTGGTTTAGGGAGCCACACTTGGCTCGGTGCTCAAGAATCGTTCCTGGCAGTATTTGGGTACTGGGAGTTCAGCTGGATCCAACTGTCTGAAAGGCGATCTCCTTATATCCTACATGCTCTCTACAGCCCTTGTCATCTACATATTAAAAAAATTTAAATCACCCTGTGTAATTACCAAGTTAATTTCCAAGTAGAAGAGGTCTAGTGTGATTCCTTTATTCACCTGTAGTATTTTGCATCACGTGACTATATTACTTTGGTAAGTTGATTACTATGGAAGAGCTTTTGCCCTGGGAAGGTAGAAGTAGTTGGCAATGTGTTTGAAACCCAGTTCTTTACCATCCTAATCCTGATGAAATAAGAAACGTTCTGGGTGTTTCCAGTGCTGCCAGTTCCCATGCTCTCTCCCAGGGAAGCAAGAGGAGCTCATCCTTCAAAGAATACATAATGATGAAATTAATTACAGGCCCACACTTCCATGACTTGAACTCAGTGAGTCAAAGAGCATTAGAGCAGGCAGGGATTAATCCTAATTTATAGATGAAGAAACTGAGGCCCAGAGAAGAAAAATAATCTTCCCACAAAGTCTTAAATCTAGTTACTAGTAAAGCTGGAAGAGGAAGCAGGTCTTTTGATTTCTAACCCATATTTAGCTCCTACAGCAGAATGGCTATCGTTCTGATAGCAAGTTTTCTGAGAACAGGGTGTCTCAATTTTTGTTTCGTGTTTATTTCCTCAGGGCTTCCCAACTAATTTTACTTTATTCAGTCAAAGTTTCATAACTTACTGTTTTCCACCATGGGACCAAAAGACTCTATTTGAAAAACATAGATCTACAGACCTTCAGAATGAGAACATTTGAGAATTATATATAGGATCTCAATTCTTAATAAACTTCCTTCAAATAATTGTTTCACTTGAGTACTGCTTTACCTGACCCAAAATTAAGGCTCTATATTTTGTTAAGTTTTGTGTGTTTGTAACGACTTTAGTTAGCGCCCACAACCCCCATTCACAACTTCGGTCTTAGGTTCGTAGTTCTCTCTTCCATCGTATGATAATAATTGGGACTTTGCATTACTGAGCCAGCCGCCGCAATTTGGCCCATGTCTTGGCCACAACTTGCTCCTGCTTATTCTTCCCTTTCTGCTTTCCTTCCTTTCTGTTTTCCTTCCTTTCTACTCTTCCAAGATCTCAGAAGTTGCAGCTATTTTTTTTCAACCCGGGATTCCCACCCACTAGAGATTCGAGCAATAAACGTGGACCCAGATTCCAATCTTCAAAGGCACCTTGATTCTTCAGGGTTTGAGGTTCTTCTGCATATTTTTGTTACTTTCAGAGCTTGCCAAACTTCTTTCTCTTTAAGAACTGTGTTATGTTTCACTCCGGTGTCTAGGGTTTATTTCTAGACATTTGTTATGTTTTCCTGTGCATGTGCGTGCTTTACTTCTTCCTTCCTCCCTACCTCTTAAATGTGCTTTGTTAAAATACATGATCTGCAATGTTTAGAGCAGAGGGTATGACTTCAAAGTTTGGGCTTGCAGCCATCCTGACCCCAGACTCCGACTGTGAGGATGAGAACGGTATTGTTTCCACGCATGATACCATCTTTGAAACATATACTATTACTGTTCTACCAGATTCATCTCTCCTTTGTTTTCCACATAACATGCATTACTCTACTAACATGGCGCAGAGCCAGACAAAGCCCACTCACTCTAGATGAATTCTCTCTTAAATGACTTTATTAAGACCATCAATGGTTCACTTAGCAAGCACTTTTGTAATAAATTTGCAATATCCTCTAAAGAAATGGATCTGGAGGAGAGCCAGGCTAATTTAGGAGGGAACATGGCTTTAAAATGAGCGAATCATTCACAAAAGCATACTAGATGGCTATAGAAATATATTAATGTTTTGCTCTTCCCACAGGCTAAATTAAGATTCTTTGCTGATATCAAAACAAAAAAAAACTTCATACTGATTGGGAATAGCAGCCAGGCAGTTCGGTGATCTGTGCTTGGGTGTGTGTGTGTGTGTGTGTGTGTGTGTGTGTGTCTATGTGTGTGTGTGTGTCTGTGTATGTGCAGAGCTGAATGGTACAGTGAGGAACCAGAGACTGGCAAGATGACTTGATTCTAAGGGGTTAGCAGTTCAGTATGCAAATCATGCAACAGCACACATCGACAAGTTTCATTTTATTTTGTTGCTATACCCAGCAGTCCTCAGGGCTTACTCTTGGCTTATGCTCAGGGATCACTCCTGGTGATGCTCAGGGGACCTTCTACAGTGTTGGTAATTGAGTGAGGGTGTACCACGTGTAGGGCAAGCACTTTAACCCTGTACTGTTTCTCCAGATCAAGACATAAAAATTGGACAAGAATGTCTTAGGTATTGCCAGAGCAATGGCCACTCCACTTCCTTCATAAAAAATGGTTTGGGGCCTAAGTGATAGTACAGCAGGGAGGGCATTTGCCTTGCAGAGCTAGGAGTAATCCCTGAGCATCGCTGGGTATAACCCTCCAAAAAAAGCAAAAAAAAAAAAAAAAAGGGTTTAGAAAATAAGTTCCCTGAAAAAAGAATCACTTTTGTCAAGTCACTACGTGTGAATTGTTTTAAACTCATTGACATTTTTCCCTCCCAGAATCATGCTTCAGGGTTCGGATTCCCTGCCAGTTCAGAAGGCAACATTTAACCCATAAATGAGGAAGAGGACAAATAAACAATCGGTTTGACATAGCAAGACTTATGGTAAAGAAATACAGAAAGGGGCCTCTGTGAGAGTCAGAAGAAACTTCTGAGAAGAGTTAATGTGAGAGCCAAGCCTGCTTGGAAGGGTGGAAATGTGTTAGGTAAAATGGAAGGGGTAGAGGCCGATACAGAATTTCATGTGCAAAGTGGAATCCTAACATGCACAGCTTTTTCTTCTCAGATGGCCAGTGGTGGCAATCCCTTTCACACCCATCTCTACTTATACCACCTCCCCAATGTTGTACTGGCCATACCCCGCCCTCCCAACCCTCGCTCCCCCAAAGGAGTTAAAGTCGCATACTCACCTGTTTGACCTCAGGACAATTATGGCAGCAAGCAAAGTCAGGCCACTGAGATGGTCTCACCTGCAGCTTTGTTCTTGATCCCAGGTTGATGAAAGATCATTTTTTTTCAGTTGTGACTTGCCTGTTGTGTGGTGTCAAAGAGCACCTATTAGAAAACGCCTGTGCTTTCTATTTTCTCCTGATTATCTGTCTTTTCTACTTCTTCCCAAGACTCAACATTCATAGGCCCTCAATTTAACAGCTTAAACTGGTCTTTAGCTAGTGGTCCATGGACTGGCACTTGTCTACAGGTGTAGAAAAACACTGGTTTACCACCTTGTTATAATCGACTTGCCCTAATGTAGTATATGGGACAGGTATTATTATATCAATCTGCAGGTATTAAAAGGTATTAAAAGGTATTGATATTATTATATCAATCTGCAGGTATTAAAAGATGTGGAATGGTGATTTAAAATTCAAATTCAGGGGAAAAGGGAATTGAGCCATGGTGGGGCACAGAACATACAGAGTCATGGGCAATAGCTGATTGAAGAGGCACAGGTGGGGGAAATGTCTCCTATGATAGCTGAAGGCATTTCAGTTTCATTTCATAGGAAGCCCCTGAGTGACTGTATGCATGAGCAAATTCATATTACGTTTGTGGCTCCTAGGGCCTGCTTGCCATGCAGGCGGCCAGGCCTGCTGGACTCGGAGCAAGGATTGAGGGCCTCCACTCAGTCCCCAGCCTCCGGGCCCAGTGGGTGTGGCCCTGAGCTCCAGCCACCACAGCCAACCGCCGCAAGACAGAGACTCCAGATCCAAGGCTCGTAGGCACGCAGCGGCTCTGCTGCCGCGGTTTAATCTTTGACTCAATGTATTTTAGCACCAGGTCCTTTCAGGATCTTTCTCACTTGTACACTTCGACGATCATTCTATTTGCATCAAACTGGAGAGCTTTTGGGGAATGAGGAATTATGATGTCACACTAGAACTCACTATTAAATAATCAGATAGATATAACATACATTATTAGTATCCATAGGACAAGCCATAAAGTGTAGTAGAAGAGAGATTGGGAAATACAGGGACATAGACAAAGAGATAAGTAAAATGTGCCTGCAATGGGGGCAGGCAGGGTTTGGGTGGGTGTTTTGGGAATGGGGTGGTGGGAATTGACACTGGTGGAGGGATGGATTCTGTAACACTGTATTGTAGAGACCCAGTTATGAACATCCTTGTAATTCTATATATCACCTGGTATAATAAGGATTGAGGAAGATAAAGGAGAGACGGAGAGAGACAGAGAGAAAGGGAGGCGAAAGAAGAAATGCCTGCTCTGGAGTTGGGAGAGGGGGAATGTGGGGTTATTGATGGTGGGAATGGGGCACTGGTGAAGGGGTGGGTGCTGGAACAATATATGACTGAGACCCAATTATGAACATCTTTGTAATGTTGTTCTCATGGTGGTAAAATAAAAAATTCACTTCACTTGATCACTTGAATCCCATTATTCACCTATTTGCTCTAGCGGGCGCCAGTAACATTTCCATTGGACCCTATCATGTGCCAATGTAGCCCAATGGCATCTGGTTGATTCAGGAATATGAAGAGCCTCAAACCCTTCAGGGTCTTGACAAGGAAGTCTGACCATCTTGTAGGTGGGCGGCCACGTGATCTTTTGACATCCCGTGGGATCCAGTCGGTAACTGCTCTAGTCCAGCGGTCGTCTCCAAATATTTGAAAACGATAAAAAAATTTAAAAAAAAAACAAAAAGAAAAGGAGAGGTTCTTTTCTGTCATTCAGACTCTCAACCCTTGGTGGCTTTGCATTTATTCGTTATTTAGTTGGGGGCTCATGCAAGTAGTGCTCAGGAGGGGGTGGGCCTACTGTCATGATGCTCAACCAACCATGCTAGACGGGTCCATGCTTCAACCCTGTGGTGCTCAGAGGCAACCAGTGCCACACCCGGGTGGTTCTTAGGGACCCTGTGGTACCTGGGAACTGAAGCAAGCTCCTGTATGTGCAAAGCATGCACTCCCACCCCTCTGCTCGCTCCCTGGTTCACATGGGTGCTCTCTTACAAGGATACTACAGGAGGGCAGAGACTTCATGTAGAATCCTCCCAAATATTCTGTACCTCCTAATACTCTGGCTGAAGGAAACAAACATCCAAACCGTAGGCCCCAGGGCATGGGGCACTGGGGAGGGCAATCTACTACACAAAGTGCAATAATTTATAATGTCACAGACACATCTGGAAGTGATGCTACCCTGTAACCAGCCTAGTGGAGCAATCTCAGAAATATACACAGGAAAGGGTGTGTGTGTGTGTGTGTGTGTGTGTGTGTATTTGGAGAGCTCATTTGTGGTTCAATTGTTTTAATTCCTCTACTAATAGTGTTGCAAGGTTGGGGGGTCCCTTTGGGAGTTGTGAAAGGTGGGCAGAGACCGACCGGGAGATGGACAGAGGGTGCGGTGAGGTCTAGGTTTATGAGAGTTCCAAGAAGTTCAGGCGTAAGAGACTGGGCTCTGCCTAGGTACTTGGTGTTCCAAGGTTCCTTTGTTTCTCAGAGGACTGCCCTGCCTTGTTGCTTTTCCTTATCCTCTTCTGCCATCACCTAAGGTTTCCGTCTCTCCAACACTCCCTGAGAGGTTTTGTAACGGTAGAGAGAACAGTTTGGGTTTAGAGTTGGACTGAGGCCCAGTGCAGAGGGTTTGGCTTCCTTGGTGACAGGATGGCTGGGAAGAACAAGGAGCAATGTCCTGTTAGTAATGGTGCACTGATGGCAAGTTGATTTAAGGAGCCAAACTGCTTGCCTATGTTTTTTTTTTTGACTACTACCTTTACAGTGCTCACACCCTGAGATTTTTTTTTAATACTCCGACAAAATTGTTTTTATGTCTGAGTTCCGAGTTTTGCAGAACAAGGCATTCTGGAAGGATAGGGAAAGTTAGTTCCAAGGACCAGGTCTGGAGGGGCAGTACATGGGAGTTATGGAGATAATCAATCCTTTGTCTTCTTTATTTTTTTTGGAAGAAGTCACTGGCCTGATGATGAAAATGTGGTGTGAGTTTCCTTCTGGGCTTTACCAGGGAAAACTTTAGTCTCAGGACAATTTTTTCATGTTCCCTTGGCTAATGGGTCTATGAGGAATAAAAGGCAATTGCAGAGTAAAGAAAGGGCAGATCAGAGAAGTAACGTTCAAGTGGGCAACAGACTCTCCAGTGTGGAAGGGGCTATTGTCTCTCACTTTTCCTTTTGGAGCATTGTCACTTTGGATGATATTTATCACTTAGATCTTGCCCTTGATTAGGAGCTTTCTGAAAGCATTCATTGATGCCTTTCCCTGCCTTGCATGGAGGGTTTTCAGCAGGGATCCAGAACGAGGCCAGGATGGTGGCTGTGGTCATCTGTAACACTTAGGGGTCACTTCCTGTTTGCTTAAAGAAGATCACAAGCAGGAGGGGGAGGTGTGAGTAATTTTTTGAAAATTACTCAAAGGGTCTGAGAGGGAGACTTTTGGCCAAGTACTTTGGGAATCTCAGTGAAGCCTCACCCAGGGACTGGCAGCCGATAAAATCTGTCTGGGTTTGTGAAGGAAGTGAAGCATTTTAAAAACTCTCCTATGCTTCAGACTTTCTGTCCAGCCCTACTCGTTCAGGAAAAACCCTTTGACCCATGACAGCTTAATATGTGAGGAAGAAAAGGAAAGTGTCGCTGGGGTCCTAAAAAGACTAAGGTGACTGTGATCCTTACTTAACTCTGACTCCTCCCAGAAAAATTATCTGTGATTTAGGAAAATCAGTAATTCAACCCTGCGCTTGCTTTTCCTGACTGCCAGGGCTCCAACTTCCTTCCCTTCGCCCTTCTCTCTGCACACTAGCAGAATCTTGATTAAGGTGGACATCAGAAAGGGTGTAGACTACGGCGACGAGGTGCCGATGTGAGAGGAGAGAAGGCTCCTCCAAGGACAGCACAAACAGTGAGTTAGGATTTAAAGATGAGGGTGGGGTCATGGGTCTAGGGCACTGGCCAAGAGGGAGGCCACAGGGGCGTTTTGGCACACATCTGTGCGATCAGAGCTCACAGTGCTCACCTGAATGACGGTGGAGGAAGAGGACCCTGAAAAGTGTCAAGAGGAATCAGACTCTGAGGACATGGGGTGCTTCACCAAACACTGTCTGAGCTCGACTCTGCAGGCTC
Organism: Cryptotis parvus; assembly: GCA_021461705.1. Lineage (NCBI taxonomy): Eukaryota > Metazoa > Chordata > Mammalia > Eulipotyphla > Soricidae > Cryptotis > Cryptotis parvus. Next base: position 15,066 of record JAJIBD010014780.1, on the reverse strand, counting down.
CATGCTAAAATTGGATCTTACAAGGATGGCGGAGGGCCAGGCGCCTGATTGCAGAAGCAGACAGCGAGGAGAGCAAAGACAGAGAAGCAACTTTGACTCCTTTCCTTTTTTCTGGGTCTCCCTCTGTCTTTCCCTCTAAAATTCTCTGCATCTTCTCCCAGCCATTGATTGATCAAGACATTGAGTAATTCGAATCCCTTTTGGATATGGCTAAAGTCTTTTTTAGGAATTCTTTGAAGAAGAAGCCACAGTCTGTGTCTATAGAAATAAATCTAGGCAGATGGTCTGTTCTCAAAAGAATTGCACTTTGAAGTAGACGAAAGCCACGAGCTGCCAGGTGACGAGAGAGCAGCCGCGATGGGCAGGGACCTGGGCCCACACATCTGTGACCTGCCAGCGTGCGGCTGCTCTGGCTTCGGAGGAACTGTGGGGCGCGCTGTGCTTTGACGCTCAAGATTTTCCTTTCTTTCTTGATTTTTTTTTTTTTTGTATCTGCTTTATTTCCCTTTCCTGTGTCTCCTTAGATTCATAGATTCTTCTGATTAGGTAACCTGTGTTGAGTGAGCCAGGAAGGAAGAAAGGGAGGTTTGTCTACATTTACATCTGACAAGAACAGAGAGTCCAAGCCTACTACTAGGCCAGTCTCGATTCCTAGTGGAGGGCGGAGCCAGGCTCTCCTGGGAATCTTGGAAAACTAAGGGCCCCTTCCCTAAGAGCCTGCACTGTTGCACAACATTTTGCTGTTTTAGAGACTTTGAGGCTCTCTCAAATCTAAGTTAGGAATCTCTGCTTTGGGCTGGGTGGTGGAGAACTCAGAGGGACAGGCTCACTTTGCTCGACTGAATCAATTTCTTTGTTAGTTTGGTATTAATCTTTTTTTGCTCCCTCGGGATTACTTTATTTTGAGACCATAGTGATTAATAGGTCACATTTATTGAATATTTGTTAGCTCTGATCTCACTTAATCCCCCAAGGAGGCAACTGTATTATTTCCACTCAGTTGATGAGGAATCTGAGACTTATCAAGGTTTAGCAACTTGTGCTATACCCACAGTAAATACCACATGCAGGCCATGGTCCCCGTCCATCTGGGAAATGCCTCCACATGGTTTCTGTTCTGTTCTATGTGAAGATGAGGTTTCCCCCATTATCTGGAATGTCCAGGGGTCCCCATTTACCTGGGGTGATTACAGCCACCTACAGCTGCACCTGCATCTTTAAGCCTGCGTCTTTCTTGGCAAGCTTTTATTTTCTGAATGCTCAGCGCCACACTTTTATGCATTATGGACAAACTAGCCATACCAGGGAATGTCTTCCTGGGAGTAAATGTGAAACGTTTACTTGAAAGTGACTACAGAGTTAAGTGGTCTTGTAAGATGCAAAGAGTATAGTGTTCTCTTCCTTAGTGGATAGCTGATCTTCTTCCTTTCTAGCACCATGAGTGGACACCTACTATATGCCCAGTACTGGCATCTCTGTAGACCCGTCTGCCTTCCTGTTGTGTCTCTGTAAGAATCTTTTGCATTGACTCAAACTCCAAGAGTTTTGTGTGTTTAGAGACTCACAGTTTTCTCTGAAAAGACAAGAGTGGATGGCCAGAAGTTTAACTGGGATATAATGATAAGTTTACACTGGGATGTAATCCAGTGCAAACTTTGATGAATCCACCATTTCCCCTGAGAAAACCAGCTGCTGATACGGGACAGCTCTCCACATAGGTATACCCTCACTCATGGTGACGTGGTTCATAGCTGTGGGCCAACTCATTTTATTGTTAACTGCATAGAATTTTTTTTAGAGTCAAGGGAGAAAGAGTGATAGAGTTATTCTGCACTAGAGATGTCCTTACCTCCCGAGAAGAATCACCAATTTCTTTACATGTTCATAGTAATTTCAAGAAAATAATACAATACATGCAGCTATAAAAGAGTTTGTTGCAAATATTCTGTGGAACATTACACGTATCAGAGACTGTTCTAAGTCAACTTAAATCCTTTTGATTCTATATTATCTTGTATGTGCAAGATCACTGTTTTGATCATTAGTTGAGAAACTTATATACAAATGAATGGTGCATTATATGTTTTAAATACGAACTAGGTTTTATTATTATTATTATTATTATTATTATTATTATTATTATTATTTTGATTTTTGGGTCATACCCAGTGATGCTTAGGGGTTACTTCTGGGTTTGCACTCAGGAATTACTTCTGGCGGTACTCAGGAGGAATCTATGGGATGCTGGGGATCGAACCTGGGTCAGCCTCTTGCAAAGCAACCGCCCTCCCTGCTGTACTATCATTCCGGCTCCAAAGCTAGTTTTTGTGAACACTGGTTCTTTGGCTGTGGTTTGGATGGAAGGACAGAAAAATTCCTGAGGTACAAATGGCAGGAAAAAGGCAGAACAAGGATAAACCAAATGGGTACTGCAAGACAAAGTTCTCTTCACTGAGGAAATCCTGAATTCTCCATTTCCCCACTTCTGTCCCATGATCTTGCCACCTTAACTGCTAACTGTTCTTTAGACTCCTGCCATCACTAATGACTCTTACTGCCTTTTGTATGTGCAATTTTTTTTTTTTTTGCTTTTTTGGGTCACACCTGGCAATGCTCAGGGGTTACTCCTGGCTCTGCATTCAGGAATTACTCCTGGCAGTGCTCAGGGGGTCCATATGGGATGCCAGGGATCAAACCCGGGCCAGCACAGGCCAGCCGCGTGCAAGGCAAACACCCTACCTGCTGGGCTATCGCTCTGGCCCCATTGTATGTGCAATTTTGACATCATCCTAAATATTCACTAACTATGTTGGGCAGGAAGACAAATAAACATGGCGCCGTGTTTCGGACTATGTCTGACTTATGAATGCTGAAGAGGCATTCTATGAGTGAATTAAAGAGAAAGACAACGTTAGGGGAAAATCAGAGTGAAGGATAATGGGGACCAAACCTGGGGCCTCATACATGTGAGAAGCTCTAGCATTGGGCAACCTCTGGTCTTTTTACTGTTTTCGTAGTTTGGTCTAGTTTGGTCTTTTCCAGAATGTCATAGAATTGCAATCGTGTAATATAGAAACCTTTAGTAATTTTTTAAATTGACTTTTTCTTTCTGGACTGCACTTGGTGCTCAGGTGCCACTTTCAGTTCATGGGTTATTCCTAAAAGTGCTAGGGGTTGAGCTCAAAGTTCCTATGAACAAAGTAGCTGTCCAGGTCATTGATCTGTTCCTCAGCCCTATAGACTGTTACATCGGCATCTTTAACAGCAATATGGATTTATTTTTCCTACCTGCTATCTTGTGATAGCTCATTGCTTTACTCCTGAATAATATTCTATTGCCTATTTGTCTCATGATTTATTTACCCTCTTTTTTTTCCTTTTTTTGCTTTTTGGGTCACGCCCGGCAATGCTCAGGGGTTACTCCTGGCTCTACTCAGGAATTACTTCTGGCGGTGCTTGGGGGACCATATGGGATGCCGGGGGATCGAACCCAGGCCAGTACAGGCGGCCGCGTGCAAAGCAAACGCCCTACCGCTGGGCTCTCGCTCCGGCCCTTTTATTTACCCTTTTACTTCCAGAATCCTAGTTTGGTTGCTTCCAAAGTGGCATCAAGAGTCACATGTAGGTTTGCGTGCGTGCGTGCGTGCGTGCGTGCGTGCGTGTGTGTGTGTGTGTGTGTGTGTGTGTGTGTGTGGACATTGCTTACAACTTCATTGGAAATATTGTGAAGAGTATGTTGGTTAATTCACACGTTCAGGGTAAGTCTAGTTTTCTGAGAAGCTGCCAAACATCGCCAAAGGACACTTAATGGCTGTATGGGCCATTGTGTTCCCCACCCAGGATTGAGAACTTCTGGCAGAACTTGGTGCTAACAGTGTTCTGGATCAGGGCAGTTCTCTCTAGCAGAGCTCTCTGTCCTTCTGACTTCATTTCCCTGATGACTTGCAGTATGTTCTTCACTTATTCAGGTCAGGAAGGTGCTCACCAGGTGGGATCCATCCAGACCTTCTCTCCTGCCTTCCTGGCAAGCCCTGAGCGCAGTCGGCAATTCTGTGCAGTGTGTCTCCTGCCCTTTAGAACCTACTGCACATCCCTTATGCCCCAGAGAACTGGTCTGCCCACATAGTTCTTTCAAGCAAGTCATTCCTTTGAGATTGTGTCATGTGAAATATAAACATGAGGATTGTCCCAGTGTTCTAAGCGAGCCCACAAAACATCTGAGGAAGCGCCTTCGATCTGTTGTTCTAGTTCGACAGGTTAATCCGTATTTCCCCAGGAGAAACAGCCCTTTGACATGAAACATTTCCTCTTTCTTTTCGTCTGCACTCAGCCCCAGAGCCAGCACAATTCTGTGGTTAGCCGGTGTTCCTGCCTTGACAGGAGGGCTTCAAAGACGGGAGTTTTGCCGTCAGTGTGAATGTTACATCTTCTCTCAGCTGGCATTTGCCTTTTCAGTCTACCTATATTGTAGGTGTTAGAATGGTGTCTATGTTTCTTTTGATCATTCCTGGCTTGCCTGCCCTGTGCAGACTGGGCTTGGAGTATGAAGGCTGTGGGGTGCTGTGGGGTGTAGCCATTTCCTGAGCAATGCTGAAAAAATCAGGGCAAGTTGCTTCTTAAGGGCAGAGTGGGACTTTTGGAAATGCAAATGTGTATGAAGGATGGATTATAATTAATTACCTTTTGTGTATTGGCGTCTTAATGGGGTGAACTCAATAAAATGCACATTGCCTTTCCTTTGTTAGCGGCAGATTTTCCTATCAAATACAAGGCTCCTTTGTGCTGATTTCTCTCTGATGAAAGGGGGAGGGTCAGGGAAGGTAGCCTGGTGGCTAGGGATATGCTCCTTAAACAGACTCTATAAGCATTACCGAGTTTTGGGGGAAGAATCATTGAGAAGGAATTTCACTTAACATTGCAAATTGGCATCTCGTATAAGGTTTAAAAGGTGAATTATTCACTATGGTTTTTTTTTTTTTTCTAATTTCAGAGGTAAACTACTCAACCCTTTAGAAGAATCTAAATAACCATTTTCTACCTATATTGTAGGTGTCAGATTTAGTTTGAGAAATAACAAAAGCAACATGTTTATTTTTATGGTCTTCTTTCTCTTCTTATCCCCCTCGTCCTCCTCCTTCTCTTCTCTTTTTCTCCTTCATCCTCCTCCATCTTCCTTCTCCTCCTCCTCCTCCTCTCTTTTCTCCTCCTCCTCCTTCTCGTCTTCCTCATTCTTCCTTCTCCTCCTACCCACCCACCCACACCCAATGGTGCTCAGTGGTGCTGTTCAGGGACCACTCCTGGCTTGGGGATCATGTTGTGGTGACAGGGATTTAACTTGGGTCAACTGAACTGTTGTGCATGGGGCCTTAACCCATGTGTTGTTTCTCCAGCCTTTGAACCTTTTTATCTTAAATTTCGTATCCTCTACAAATATTCAAGCTTCAATTCAGAAAGCTTCAATCAGAAAATACCAAGCACAAATCAGGGGCTAAAAAAAGTGTTTGTCTCACTAAAATAATGGTTGATGAGCAGAAATCTTTCCATTGGGGTAGGTTGTGGAGGGGGAGACAAGCTTTGGGGTACCTTAATGGTGGCAAAAATGCTTTTATCAGATGATGAGTTCCAGGGAGTTTGAAAACCCAAGTGCCTCTGAGTGGGTTGCAAAATTGATACAGGTTTTATTCTCTGGATTATAAGAGTAAGTTTAGAGACCACTTTGTGAGATGCCACTTTGTGATACTTCAAGCTTCTCATGTGAAGACCCCAAATTTGATCCTCCGTCAGAAAAATAATTATAGAAATATCCTTTTTCACTGATGAAGTTCTCTGAAGCGGGGTTAAACAGGTCACGAGACACAGTCACATAGCCCGCTGATATGCAGAGCCATTCATCAGCTCTGAGGTCAAGCCTAGATATGACTTGTCCAGGTTTCTTTGACTTCTCTGTGGCGGTTCCCTTATCTGGAACATGGAGAGACTAGTTATAACTTTGAAATAGAATTGTGAGGTTTAGACAAGGTACTGGCTACGAAACCCATGGCACAAGCAGTGTGTGTGGCAAGCATTGTGTGTCTGGCACAAGGAGGGTGTGTGGCATTGTGTGTTGATGCTCCTCTCCTCCCCCTGTTCATATGCTCACCCTCTGCAGCAATATTCAAATCACCATTTTGTCTTTCTGAGGTCACACCTGGTGGTATACAGGGGCTCCTCCTGGCTCTGCACTCAGAAATTACTCTTGGAGGTGCTTGGGGTATCCTAATGTGTGTCGGGGATCAAACGCATGGTCAGCTGCATGCAAGGCAAACACCCTACCCATTATCCTAACACTTCAGCTCCTCAAACTACCATTTAATGGCAGTTTTCTTTAGAGAAAGGAAAGCAAAGATTGGTTTCTTTTCTCTGTTTTTAGGAGAGAGTGTGGAGGGGGAGTTGGACCATAAGCGTCAGTGCTTAGGGTTCACTCCTCACTCTGGTGGTATATGGGGGACCATAGATGGTGTTGGGGGGTTGAACCAGGCTTTGCTGCATTTAAGGCAGTGCCTTCTCCACTATCTCTCCAGCACTCATCTATTTTTCTAGGGAAAGAATGTGAGGATTAGTGATGTGAGGGAAGAAGTCCAAGGTCTCACGGTAACACACGTGTGATCTCACTCAATGCCAGAGCGGGGAGGGAATTCTATTTGCTTGGACCAAACTTCACTCTCAGCACGGTCTCTTGTTATTTGTACATCTGTGATTTCATTTAATTTTTACTTTAGAATAGAGATCGAACAGATGTTGAAGCAGTACAACCAATCCAAATCATAAACAGATCCTTGTCGTCCTCTGGAGACAGCGGTGATGCCTCCAGGCTGGGTTCTTGGCGCGTCCCTCTCGTCATCTGGAACCTGGACGGGACACTGAGCTTCTGAGAATCACCATCATACATGGACCTTTCATTCTATGCCTGGGAGTAACCAGGAAGCTCAGGAGCGAGACATCACATTAGGATTTTTGGTTTTGTTTTGTTTATTTTTACTCATTTTATGCCTTGGACTCAGTGGGATGGTACTTACTTTGGGTATCCCTTCATCGGGTAGCGAGGTTTTAGAGTAGGAGCTTGTGCTTCCAAGAGCTAGGTTGTTCTAAAGGAACGTGAGAAGTATGTGTATCTTGGGGACAGAGATTAAATAATGGGAAAGCAGATAAGGAATCTGCCTTCTCTTAACTAATGCTTAGCTAAAAGTTAACATTTCACTAACTCCAGCAGAGAAGTCAGTGGCCAGGTTGTACACACAGTTTTGCTGAGGAGAAGATGCCATGACAACTGGGGAGAGATTAATCAGCCATCATGCACTCCTGGATGATCAGTTTCCTAACAGAATACTAGAGGGTGACACACTCTATGTGACAGTAACCTCCAGATGCCAATGTCGTCACTATTTTTTTTTTTTTTTTTTTGGTGTCATTCAGCTTGTCAAAAGGCTTTGGTTCGGCGAGCTGGTTTAAAGTCTGTGGAAGATGCGAGAACAAGAAGGCACCCGGACCTCAGGGGATTTATAATTTTTGGACACCTGAGACATGCACAAAAGTATTTCTGAGGGACACATTTTCTGAGTCACAGATATGTTAGAAAGAAAACTTCCTCAACTCCAGAGCAAACAGGCTCCAGGATTTGTGTTTAAAACAAGACTAATGGAGGTAGGGTAGGGGGCAGCGTGACTCGGGCACTGGCCTCCCGAGTGTGAGGGCCCTGATTTGGTCTGTGCCTGGCTCTGCTATCTGTGATTCCTGCAGTACCACCAGAAGTATCAGTGGCACCAGAGCCAGGCGTGAGAGAACACAACTAATGGATGTCAGCCCTAGGAAGACCGCCAGCTAAAACCCAAAGCGATGTGTGCATATGCCCATGAGAATGGCAGATATCAAAATAGAAACAGAAATGACCAGGAAGTGCTCGTGGAGATGCCAGGTGGTGAAAAAGGAAGCTTGGCCACTGTTGGAGGAAGGGTGTCGGCCTCTATGGAAAGGAGATGGAAAGTTCACCATGAAAGTAAGAATGGACTATCCATATGGTCTAGCAGTTCCTCTCCTTGGCATATACCCCTGGAACATAAAAACACTAATTTGAAGAGATAGCAGCACAATTTGTCCATTGAAGTGCTTAGGATAATAGTCAGATTGTGGAAATAATCTAAATACCCATGCTGGGTGAATGGCACAGCCTGGCAAGTTACCCGTGTCATATTTGATATGCGTAACAATACAGTAACAATAATAGACCTCATTCCCATGACATGAACAAATGGTTTGAGGCTCTTCATGTTCCTGGAGTGAGCAGATGCCCTTGGACTACATTAGCACACCACAGAAATGAATGGAGACGTTACTGGCGCCTGCTCGAGCAAATAGATGAACCATGAGAAGACAAGTGATACAAGTGATGGATATGGAGGGACCAGAGATAGTATAATGTACAGCTTCTTGCCTTGCCCTTGGCGACTTATCACCTCACGCCCCATCAGTGCCTGCAGAGGGAGCAGGCATGGGGGATGGGTGGGAAATGAGGGTCTTTGGTGATGGTAAGGGTACATTTGTGGTGGGACTGGTGTTGGAATATTGAATACTTGAAACAACTGTAGTGTGAACAACTTTGTAAATCACAGTGTTTAAATAAAGTTAAAAAGAGAAAAAAAACACACCAGTATATAACAGTGGAAAAAAATTAAAAAAGAAAAAGAAAATAGCATTGCAGATTGACACCTGCTGTGTCCCAGTTTCTGCTCCATTTAAAAGCATCATTCGTGATAGCCAAAAGCTGGTAGCAACCCACTGTCCAAGAACACAGGACTGGATAAAGTAACTAGGGTGTATATACACAATGGAATATTGTTCTGCTATAAGAAAAGTCAAAATCATGTAATTTGCTACTATTTGATGGATCTGGCAAGTATCATGCTGAGGAAAGTCACTGTGAGGAAGAGGGCGGGATGGGATGAGCTGAGATGGGGGTTAACAAAGCACAGTGAGGAGCAACAAATGCTCAGAGGCAACACAACTGGGGAACTGAGCCCCGTAGGAGGCTTCAGGGGGATGGGGACAGGGATGAAGGTGGCAGGACGTGGGGCTGGCGGCGCTGCAATGGTGGTGGAAGGTGCTGGGATCTGTGTGTATGAAGCCCTTACCATTAGCAGTGTTATAAATCACAGTGCTTTATAAACCACAGTGCTTAACATAAAAACCAACAAACAATTTAAAAGAAAGAAACATTAAAAATATTTAAAAAAAAGAAGTGAATATGTGGGGCAGCCGATAGCCTCCGCTGAGGGTGACAGGGCAGTCATGCTTGAAAAGCTGAAGGGTCAGCACCGCGCGGTAAGAGTGCGTGACCTTCATGGCCAAGAGGAAGCCATGAAGAGAATCCCTCCGGTTATGGAATACCCTGTTGAGTTACTGATGTCTCCATCCATCACCAGGGCTTAGTCCTAATGCTCTTTAGCAGGCTGTCAGGTCAGGAGGGAAATCCAGAGCTTTGCTGCTCCACAAATATTTATCAGTGGCTGTTTCGGAATTAAAACATGTCAGAAATTAGGCTTAGCATGCACGTGCGTGGTGGGGCCTGGGTGATTGGATAACTGTTGGATCAGAGAGGCAGCCACTCCTGCTTGGCTCAGGTGCTCCCGCTGGGCTGGGTGTTGAAGGCTTTTCTTCCGTGGGGGAGCCCTGGACGGACTGAGACGCAGAATGAGGATTTATACAAGGAAAGTGGAGAGAGGCAGGGAGACAGGGATGGGTCGGGGAGGAAGACCTAGATGCTCAGCAATAATTCTCAGCCACAGCAGCCCTTAGGGGGAGTCTCTGTGGGAGCAGCCAGGGTCTGTTGACCAGCCTGGAGCAAAAGGCTGGCAGCAGCCATGGAGGGAAAGAGCCAGAAACAGGTGTGTGGTCCTGCAAAGAGTCCTGGCTTCCGGCTACCGGGAAGGGTAGAGAGAGTTGGTGAATATGGAGGAGAGGAGAACTTCTGGGCCAGTGTGCTGGTGCCTGGGTGGACTCTGGCTCCTGCTGGAGGCCCTTGTGCTCTTAGCTGAAGTGGGGAGGACATTGTCCGTGAGCTAGGCAAAAGGCCTTGACCCTGAGAAGTTCACTCACTGGACTAAAAATAAAGTGTGTATGCGTGGGGGCTTGGAGGGGCTATGGGATGATGGCGAAACAGCCCTAGAATAAGGAAATGATGGACTCGGGCTGGAAATCTTTGGACAAACCCTTTTCTAATTGTTCAGGTAGGGACAAGTTAGGTTCTGAGCAACCAGCAGCAAAGGCCTGGGTGTCCGGGTGACCTCTGAGATTCCTCTGTGGCTTTCCTCAGGTGAAGATAGACTCTCTCCTGAGGTGAAGATAGACTCTTAGAAGACCAGCTGTGCCCTGCGACCTGCTGTGGGGACACTTGAGAATGAGCTAGCAGGACTTGGAAACAAAGGGACACCCAGCGATGTCATTCCCCGTCCCCCACCCCTGCGCCCTCTCCCGGCACTCGACTTTAGAACATCCTTCTCGCTGGTAGCTCCATCCTTGGTGTCAGGCTTCTGGCCCGCCACTGAAGTTCTGGAAAACCTCTTAGTAGATAATGAAAAGAGAGAAAGAGAGCCAAAGAACACTAATTTTTGCTTTACTCAGACAATGTATGTGGCGAGGAATTCTACTCAAAACCAGAAACAACTTCTGTATTTTTTATGCTACCTTGAAATTTCAAAAGGAATTTGCTTAGAATGAGGAAAAGCATTATGAGGCAAGTGATATTCAGCAATTGTTTTAAGTTTAAAAGAACCTGGGGAGGGGCTGGAGTGATAGCACAGCGGGTAGGGACGTTTGTCTTGCATGTGGCCGACCCGGGTTTGATCCCCGGCATCCCATATGGCCCCCTGAACACTGCCAGGAGTAATTCCTGAGCAAAGAGCCAGGAGTAACCGTTGAGCATTGCTGGGTGTGACCCAAAATGCAAAAAAAAAAAAAAAAAAAAGAACCCAGGATGCCTCAGGGGGTTAGGCACAGTCTGCATGTGGGATCCCGGCTTTGGTCATAGTGCTAAAATCTCCAAGTACCACGAAACCAGGAGTAGCTCCCAAAATAACACTGCCAGGAGGAACCATGCTGTTATTGTTTTTAATTGATGCCAGGGATCAAATCCAGGGTTTCATATACACAAAGCGTGTGGTCTGCCACGCAGCTACATCTCCTGTCCCTCAGTCATTTCTGCTGAATTAAAGCCAACAGCACAGATAAATATATGTTGCTTAAAAATGGTGCTATAGCATATGAAAAGAAGTTGTATGGCTTGCAACTTTTCTGAGGGAAATAAGTGGTTTAAGGTCCATATGTTTCTTAAAGAGAGTAATTTATATCATCAAATTCCTTCAAATGAAGATAGGTTTTGCAGCTCTCTGCATTCTTAGAAAGGAACGCTGAGAGCTTACATGAATTCTTAGAAGGAGTGAAAGTGACCTACTTCAGAAGGCCTGGAAACAGCGCAGTGCTGGTAGGATCAACCTTGTTCACTTGTGTTGGGAATGTTCAACCTCATGGAAAACAGCATGGAAACTTCTCCAAAAAGTTAAAGGGTGTTTGACTTAAAAGTCTTCTAACCCCATGATTCTACACCTTGGCATCTTTTCCAAGAATGTGAGTGCATACGTGTGCGCACACACACAAACACAGACACACACCATTAATTAAAAATATATTTGTATGCCTATTTTTATTACAGTACTGTTTCCAGTAGTAAGATCTGTCTGGAAACAACCTAAGTACCCAATAGCAAATGAGTGGCTAATACAGTGTTTTGTATGCCCATTGTGGAATATTACTCATCTTTGGGAACAGATGAAATCTTGTGCTTTGCTGAAATGCCAGTGAAACTGAGAGCATCCTACTAAGCGAAGTGAACCAGAAGGAGAAGGGAAAATGCCAATGGGCCATCAGAAAACAAACAAACAAACAAAAAAGATAGACCACAACCAGTGAAAATAAACTCTGAGATTCTCTCAACCTGGAGTCAGCCAATCTGGGTCCCTTGAGAGACCATAGAGTTGCTGGTGGAGGGCTATTGGCATTTTGATGGTCTATGTGGTGCAGTATCACTTGAAAATGAATTCCAGTACTATTACAAATAATAATATTTCAATAAAATTATATTTAAAATAAAATTTTGATCTAGGAAATGCTTCTGTTTCCAGCAAAGGTGCAGCGTTACTATTGATCCTGCCAAAGAGCCACCTTCTTTGTAAGCAGGGATAGGGTTGCCTGTTCTCCTGGTTTTGAGCTTACTTTAGATACCTGCCTTTTGAAGACTAGGTCATTGGGGAACACACCTGGGCATTCCAAGGAAGCTAATCCTTTTTAGACATTTATACTGGCAAAAGATAAAAGCAGGTAGGAGAGGAACATTCCAGCAGAGCAAGACCGAGATTAAGACATAGTGGTTTGATAGAGTCACAGATGAGGAGTTAACACACCCAGTCAATGGGAAATAAATGACTTCTCTACTTGCCCCATTAACCACAAGTCTATAGGCCAATCCGGGGGGCAAACGACAGAGGGAGAGAGGCTCCCAGGAACCCCATTAAACAGCTGCCGATGGAACCATTAATCTCTCTGATAGCCTAAGAGGGAACCCAGTTCTCTAGCTGATAAAAAATTCTGGTGGGCTTCCTGCTGGGAAAGTTCTTCTGATTCCAAAGGTGTCTCTCCCTTGGTGGTGGTGGTGGGGGCTTCAGGAATGGGTTTGGGGGATGACTAGTCCCCTGGCAGCATTGGAACTTCTTACTGGAATCGTAAAGGGGAATGAATGGCCCCAGCACAGTGCTCTGGGCAGTCTGCAAATGGTTTCAGCCTCAGCAACTTGATTGTTCTGTTTCAGAAGCACCAGATGGGAAAGGGCACTTCTGGCGGAGCTATGCCAAGTCCCAGGACAGGCAGCGGGACCCCTGCAGGCCTCCCCTGATGCTCCCAGGTAGGCCAGTCACCCAGCTCCAGGCCAGCTCTCATGGGACAGGACCCGCTTGTGTCATGAAGCAGGGCCTGTCCTCTCAGAGCTAAGACCCCCTGTGTAACATGCTGTGGGGGTTTCCCATACCACATCTCCAGAGTTAAGATGCCTCTATGGGGTGCCGAGTCTGATCCAGCTACGATCACTCTCTGGGGTCCCGGGTCTGCTTTACTAACACACTTCGGTGCATCAGAGCTTCTAATAATGATCATCTGCAATTTTATGTCCTTGCTAGGGTTCCAGGTTCTTTACATATAATAAATTGCTTGCGCCCCAAAACTCTGCTCTGTGGAAAATGCTCTTTGAGTTCTGAGAGAGAGCAAAGGGCTGGAGCACATACTCTGCATGTGGGAAGCCCCACATCCATCTCTAGCACCTCATGATATCTTGAGCACCTCTGGAAGTGATCCTGGAGCACAGAGCTAGAAGCACTGCCCACATCCCCCAATGTGATTGAAATGAGCTCTGGAGAGAAGAGGAGAGTTCCCAAAGCATAGGGAACCCACGCAGCTCTGTTGGCACCAACTTGGGATGCCATGTGGCTTCTCTATGTGGCAGGAGAGAAGAAGCACTACTCTTCACACACACACACACACACACATGCACACACACATGCAGGCATGCACACACACTCCCACACTCCCACTCCCACACATACCCAAGGCTGTCTGCAGAGGGGATGCTGGCCCCACATCCAGGGAAGGTAGGAGCCTCATAGGAGACAGAACTCCATCTTTTTGCTCTTATTTCTGAACAAACCCATTTGGTGAAACAACAGTTTGGCATCAGACATTGAGGTGGAGGGTTTAAGTCACTTGTACTGGGTTGCAGAGCCAATAAGGAAGTCGGGGAGGGTGACAACTGACAGTGGCTTAGTGATTGGCAGTTAATGATAAACATCCTCTTTGTTAATGCATCGAGTTTTGATTTACCTGCTTGTTCCCTTTCTCTTTTTTTGCTGCTGCTGTTGTTGCAATGATTGATTTCTGCGCTTCTGATGCCCAGAATTCATTGAGGTGCTCAGTGTGTGTACCGATTGCCAGGGAATCGAACCTGGGACCTTATGTTTGCAAAGTAGGTTCTTTGTCGAGGAGCTATCCTGGGACTCCTGAGACTCTGCTTTCAGAGATCGACCGGCTTGGATTGCTGCACAGCCCCTACTGCTGGCCTACTCCAGCTGGGCTCATCCTGCCAGGCGAGATTCCTAGTTGCTTTGTCCCGGCTGTTTTACCAGAAGTTCTCACTGTCAGTTTCTAGCCTGGATTCTGTTTCTAGGGGTTGAACTCCTCGAGGGAGCAGGAGGGAAGATGACGCAGCTTCTGGCTGCCAGCTCCAGCGAGACAGTTCACTGTGTCCACGCTCAGCTCCTGCACCTGCCTCTAACTCCTGGAGGCTCAGAGCTACATGCAGTGGACTTCAGGAAGTCACAGGAGGGTTTGCATGCCATCGCAAACCCAGACAGACAGTGTGACCCATATTTAACTTTTTGGGCCAACCCAGTGGGACTTACTCCTAGCTTAGTGTTCAGGGATCACTATTGGTTAAGAGTCCCTCCCGATTACTGGTTGTGATAACGGCGTGTATGTAGTGTTGGCGTTGACTCCTGGTTCTGTGCTCAGGGATCACTCCTGTAGTGCTTGCTGGACCATGTGGAGTTCCAGGCCAGAAGAGGAAGTGTGTGAGTTTGTGGGTTAGATGTGTGTGCTGGTAAGCCCTTGTGGTGTGTGTACCCCAGACCATCAATGGTCATATGAATCATACATTCCCAAGCCAAGAATGTGTTCATACAAGGCCTGAGTCTGTCTTTACAGCTTCACAAACCATTCATTCACCTCAGCAGGGTGTTTTTGGTGCCAGTTTTAGAATTTACATGTTTTCTCATTTCTCTTAAGAAAAGGGTGATTTACCTCAAAGCAGTTTCTGGTCTTGGCAGCAGTGGAGTCAGGCTCTGAACCTTGTGTTTTCTTTTATAGTTTATTAGGGAGGGGAGGAGCCAGCTGGGAGAGATCCTGAATCTCTGTCATTTCTTCAAAATTTCAACGCCA
>JAJIBD010014779.1:55000-56712 GCA_021461705.1 Cryptotis parvus | reverse complement strand
GGGGTACATTGGGCTATAGACATTCAGGTGAAAAGATGGAGGGAATGAAAGTGTTGTTTCTTAAACACCCATGCTCTTCCATGGAAAAATCTCTGAATAGAGTTAGTGCTCAAACACGTTTAGAGGATCTAACATTTTGGATTTCTCTTTCTGTGCAGGGAACAGAATCAATTAAATTTAATTGATTTAACTGCACTGTGGCCCCAATAAGGGTTATTATTTCCTAAAAGCAAATTTTATTGTTTTACGGAATACATTTTCATAACATAAAAAAATAACTGCACTGTGGCTCCCTCTTCTGTTGTCTTCTCTACGGTGGTGCTTTGTTGTGGGATGTATATTGGGAATGCAACAGCTGAAGAAAGTCACGTGGTTCAGTGGTGCCGAGTTAGGAAGTTTCAGAATGGAAACAGGACGTTGCTGCTCTGGGAAGATTTCTTAGTTTGGAGGATGATTTTGAATCAATGAGAATTCTTTTTTGTTGGAAGGTACAGAAATTTATGTCTTTTGATTTTGGTAGGAAAAGTTCACTGAAAGAAGTTGGGGTCGCTTGCAAGCCACAATGTATAAGAGGAGGAGAGAGAGAGGAGAGAGAGAGAGAGAGAGAGAGAGAGAGAGAGAGACAGAGACAGAGACAGAGACAGAGAGAGAGAGAGACAGAGAGAGAGAGAGAGAGAGAGAGAGAGAAGAGGAAAAGTGCCTGCCATAAAGAGGCATCTGGGGGAAGGGGGAGGGAATCTGGGGTACGTTGGTGGTGGGAAATGTGCACTAGTGGAGGGATGGGTGCTAGAACACTGTATGACTGAAACCCAATCTTGAACAGCTTTGTAATTGTATATCTCATGGTGGTATAATACAATTTTAAAAAGTTGAGGTTGCTCATACAAGTTGCCAAAAGGTCAAAGAACTTCAAATTAGAGGGACCTTCTCCCGCACTCCCCAGCATAGCAGAGAGGGCAGAGGTGCAAGGCCTCTGCTGCCGCCAGTGGGTATCTCAGTGGTCTCACTCACAGCCCTGACATGGGCCATTCTCAGCCCCTGACTGCCCCTTTGTAGCTTCCCTAAACTAGGTAATGCTGCAACCACCGTGAGCAAAATGCCCAAATAGATCTGGTACTGTTCCTTGTCTGTTTACATCACGGGGACTAATGCCCAATTTGCATTCGTTGCCCTAAGTTTATCATGGTTGTGAAGGATGCTGGGAAAAGTGAATATCCAGTGATTTTGGGCTTTCCTCATGGACATCAGGCCCTGCTAATGAGGGGATGGAGAACTTCAGACATAGGAAGGTGTCTCATGCCACATAGCTGCTGTCTTCAAGCCAGCCTTTGTGTTCATGCCACCAGTTTTCTTTAGCTGGGGAAGTCTTATGAAGGGTACCCAAAGCACATTTATATCAGGAAATGATTTTACTTTTCTCTGAGATAGAAGAAGGAAACTCTAGGCATAGAAGTTAAGCAATGGAGAGAAAACTCTAAAGTCTTGGATTACTGACTGACCTCAAAAGCAAAGGGCTGGTTCAGCCTTACTTAGCTCTTTCTGTTAGTTACTGGATTCTAGTGTTCTTTGAAAAAGAAAAAATTATTTATTTATTCATTTGATTTTGGGTCCACTCCCAGCTGTGATCAGTTCTTCCTCCTGGTGGTGCTTGGGTGGGGTTGGGGGGGCACCCTGTGGTGTTGGGTACCAAACTGGAGTCATCACATGCCATG